>PVLC010003139.1:40544-58622 GCA_004027655.1 Graphiurus murinus
GAGGAGGAGGAGGAGGAGGAGGAGGAGGAGGAGGAGGAGGAGGAGGAGGAGGACAAGAAGGACAAGAACAGGACTTCTTTTTTTCCTCCAGACTCTGGAATTACTAGCTCCATCTAAAATGACTTACCTCTTTTTAGCCACTGCTATAGGTGTCCTCCCGCTCAAACTCGGCTGCTTTTCCCCTCTTTATAGGAATATCTGGTTTCTCTCAATCTTCATACCCTTAGTTAAAAAACAAAACAAAACAAAACAAAACAAAAAAAAAACTGAGTCAAGATTTGCTCAGCCATGAGAACTCTTGCGAACCCTTTGACTCCGTGTGTTTGATCAGCAAATCCGTGGCCTGCCCAGACCCTTTGCAGGAATACCAGGGAGACTGCAGCTCACCAGACACCAAAGCTCTGTGGTGCCATCCAGTCCTGCAGAGGCCATGCTGCTGATCTTATTTTGTTTATCACCAACCAGAAAGACACGAAAGAAGGGGCCTGAATGCAACCATAATTAATACACTTTTATTCAAAGAGACAGAGGCCAGGTCTTTATTTCTTTTTCAACCCCGTCTTCCATCCATCTTTCCATATTTCTATTTCTCTCTCTCTCTCTCTCTCTCTCTCTCTCTCTCTCTCTCTCATTTTTAGGTCCAGCCTTTGTGAATAATTCATTACATGTGTGGATTTTTCCTAGGATTTTCAGAAAAGAGAGGTTATTCATTTTCCTCTTGGATCAAGGTCTCTTGCAAGGGGCTAGCTTTAGACAGCAACTTTTTCTCTAAGTTCTCTATTTTTGGGGATGTGATTGTGGCATGAGAAAGGTGTGTGTGTGGGGGGGTCTTTTAACATGCATTTCCTTGTTGTAATGAGTATCTCTTCTCCGGCCCTGTTGCATTCGAGTTCCCCATAACTGTGCAGCTATTCCCCCACCCCAGCAACGGTGGCTAACTAGAAGGTATTTCTGTTCCCAAGTACTTGTCATTCTGAGCCCTCTCAACAGCTTGGGTTTTCCATGCTAATAAACACTGAGCCAGTGAGCTAAGAAGCAGGCTCCTGTAAACATTTATTTCTTTTCAAGTTCCAGTGTGAATTCGTATAGAAATTGGGGTGGGGGTATTGTGGGGAGCACGCAGGCAAATCACTGTGTAACCCCCCCCCCCCCCACCACTATTATCAACACCATCTCCATGAAGCTTCTGAAGCAGTCCCTTTCAAAGAGGGATAGAAATACCAGGAACTTGGATCCTTTCTCTTCCCATCTTCTAAACCTACACAGAGAGGACTAATGTGGGTTTACCAGTTGTGTTCCCAGCATCAGTCTTAATTAAGTACAGAAAGTACAACATCAAGTTTTTAGGCTCCTCCAGCCGAATGGTCTCTTATGTATGGTAAACCTTTTTCAGGGAGACGTCTTTGGTGTATCTTCGCCCCCTAAATACCGCAAATATAATTCTTTAGTTTTTCATTCCCTGCGTCTTTGACCAATCTTTGGCTTCAAGCTCTGGAAAGCAAGGGACAGCTAGAAGGTGCGTCCTTAAGAAGGGAAGATGGGCCACATTAAGTAGAACAGTAGTGAATGACTTTGAAAAGTGTCACTTATCCAAGATGCCCCACTGGCTGAGCGGTGGTTACTTCTTAGGAGATTCCTTTTCCATTTTTTTTTTTTTTTTTTGTGGTACTGGGGATTGAACCTAGAGACATCCTACCACTAAGCTATACCCCTAGATCTTTTTTTGTTTTGAAACAGGGTCTTGCTAAATTACTGTTCACTGGGCTCTAACTTGTGATCCTCCTGTCTCAGCCTCCCAAGTACTGGGATTACAGGTATGCATCACTGTGCCTGTCTTTAGAAGTGTCTAAGTATGTGTGTGTGTGTGTGTGTGTGTGTGTGTGTGTGTGTATGCACATGCGCAGTGCTGGAGATGCAGCCCAGCAGTTGGTACATGCTGGGCAAGCATTCTACCACTGAGCTATATCCCCAGCCCTCTTACTGTATTTTGAGCTCCAAATTCATAGGATGAAGAGTTCTACTTTTAGTCCTCTTATGTATTAAAATGGGAGAGGAGGTTGAAGTAAATTTGTTTCTTTTTTTTTTTTTTCTTCATTTCTTTCTTTCTTTTTTTTTGTGGTGAGGTATGGGGACTTGACTCCAGGGGCATTCTAACTCTGAGCTACACCCCCAGCCCATTTTATTTTTTGTTGTGAAACAGGGTCATACTAGGTTTCCGAGAGTTTCTCTACATTGCTGAGACTGTTTTCCAACCTGTAGTCCTCCCATCTCAGTCTCCCAAGTACTAGGATTACAGGTGTAATCTATACTTGGCTGAAGTAAGCTCATTTTTATAAACCTACTTCGTTCCTGAAGCAGGTAGGCAGGACTTGAGCATTTAGACCCAGCAAGGTGCCAGCCACAAGCTCCTGTGGCCCTGCTATGTCCTGAGAGGCTTCAGGGAGAGGCTGGGCAGCATGGCACCAGTGCCAGTGTGTTCTTTTGGCCCATGGGAGTTGATTTGAATCACTGTTGCAACTTTGCATAATTTTGAGGCTCTATTTTTTTTTTCCTTCTTGCTGCATGTGGTGTTGTTGCATTTGGGCTGAATCTCTGAAGAATTTGGAACCCCTCTGTCAGATGCGTCATTGCATGTGGGTTGTCTTTATTTCCTCTTCCCCTTCATGGGCTGGGATAACAAAGATGTGGCTGGATGGTGGTTAGAGGGGGGAGAGGAAATACTTCCATCAGTGTCCTGAAGGAAGCCTTGCCTGCAGTCAGACTGGTATTTCCATGTGCAAGACGCACGGCATTGTGAGTGACCTCCCCGACCAGAGAGAAGGCTCTGAAAACTGGGTGGTGGTAGAGGAAAACGACTCCTTGCCCATCCTTCCCGGCCTTCGGCTTAGCTGCAGGTGGAAAGTTTTTAAACTTTCTGTGCCTTCTTTCTCGATTTCCACACTGTTGTCTCATGGGGCCTGTCGGAGTCAAAAAGCATGAAATGAATTTTCAACAGCCACTCGCTAACGTCTTGGCAATTTCCAGCTGTGTGCGATGGGGAACTGTTTTGCTACCATGCGGTCGTCCACCAGACCTTTCAGCACGTGGTTTCCGTCAGCATTGACCCTAACTCCTGATTTAGCTCCTCTGTGTTGAATTCAGACATACACACTCTGCCTGTGTCATCTGCGTCACTCGCTCTCAAACTTTAGCATCCTGGGAGGACGTGTTAGAGTATAGACCCCTGGTTTGGTGTGGTAGTGCATTCCTGTAATCCTCGTTACTCAGGAGGCTGAGACAGGAGGAACGCAGGTTCAAGGCCAGCTTGGGCAACTTTGTGAAACCACAGTCTCCAAATAAAAAAGTGAAAAGGGCTAGGGACGTAGCTCAGTGGTAGAGCACCCCTGGGTTCAATCCCTAGTACCACACACACATACAGACCACTGGATTCTACTTCTACTCCCAGAGGTCCTGTTGCCGTAAGTCTGAAGTAGGACCTGAAAACTCTCATTTGTCACAACTTCCCCAGTGATACTGGTGTGGTGCCCTTTGCACCTCTACTTTGAGCATTACTGCTTTCTGTGGCTTTGCTACCGGCCTGGTAATACTTGAGAGAAGCCAGTCTGACAAGTTGCTGATGAGATTCCCCATCCTAATTCTCCGTCATACACTATCCCAAAGCTCTGCTGCCAACACAAGCTCATTCTCTGTGCGCAGGCAGTGAAGTTTGGACACCTTTCCATTAAAATGCAGACAGTCTTGGGAGTGGGGTCCAACAAGGCTAATATACGATCGTATCGACTTCAAGTTAGTTCCTCTGGTTCTTTCTAGCCTTAGAACTGAGAACAGGGTCTTCTGAGAGTGGACAGCCCCCTTTTAATTATGGCACATACTAGGTGCAGGCCTGAGCATCCAGTCAACCTTTGTTGCATGATTTATAATGAAATCAGTTACTCTTGGTTTTGCAAGCATCGATGAAGTGCCTGGTATCTGTTAGTGCTGACCAGAGTCTGTAGAGCCAGGTGTGGCCTGGTGGGGAGGGGAGGGAAGGGTCATCAAAGGAATTGGAAAAGACAAACTTTACTTTGCAATTTTGCTCAGGATTCCTCCAATTTTTGTTTTACTGTGTGGGCTTCCCCACTGTTAAAAAAAAAAAAAGAGTATTTGTTATCTGGCATTTTGTTAAAAGAACTTTTTATTAATTGGCACCCAGATATCTATAGCATAATGGCAGTTGAAATTTGTGATGATGGCCCCCAGGCACACAGGATGCTGCCGTGCTTTCTGGATGTTGCCAAAGAAGCACTAATTACATTATGTTCAACATAGTTGGAATGATGTGTGTACTTCACTGTACTGCGTTCTGAGATTTCACATGTCATAGTCTATATAAAGTAGCTCTTTATCACATTTTTTTCCGGAGGTTAAACGTGCCAAAGTTGTGTTTTCCAGCTACCCCACCTATCAGTGGATTTTCTGCATTGTTCTAGAAATCAGTCCTTTCAGCTCTAGCATTGCTGTGGAATTGGAGAAGAATCCTAGTGCAATTGCCGTATCATCAGGTAGTGGTTGGAACAAAGTCATTATTTAAAAAATGAATTGATAGCTCAGCAGGCTTTAGATTTTCTGGGCAAGTTCCCAGCTGGTTAGCTGGTATTACATCTAACTGGATGCGCTTGTTTCTGTGGGTTGACATTGAAAACAAGAAACCAACATTTCCAAGGGAGATTTCAGTGGCTATCTCAGCAAGGCCTTGTCAGATGACACCATCCCTAACTTGACTGAATTATTCAACTTTTGTACCTTGGGATTGTTTCCATGTTGTTTTATACTCCCATCTCCCTTGATCAACATTAGGGAACAATGGACTCTAAAAATTCTTAGTTGTGGAATGTGGGATTATAATATAATATATATATGTATACATATATATATTTATTTTATTTTATTTTTTTTCAGTACTGGGGGTTGAATCCAGGGCATTATGCCTCTACACTCCCAGCCCCATTTTATTTTATTTTTTATTTTGAAACAAGGTCTCACTAAGTTTCTGGGGCTGGTCATAAACTTGTGATCCTCCTATCACAGCCTTTCAAGTACTAGGATTGCAGGCATACACCACAATTCCTGGCTTAGTCTTTATATTCTTAAGGGTCATTTCTAAACTCTTTGGATCTTCAGAGTTGGGAATGACCAGAGTGGCTGTCTAGATGCACCTATGTGACTCTTTTGGAGTATGGAGATTGTTAGGTCCCACTAGTACTGTGTGTGTTTATTTGATTTCTATATTGGGATCACAAATCCTATTGAAATCTGACTGATGCTATGGTTTAAAAGCTACCCATACAATTTTGCATTCAGTTTCAGGAGTCTAGGAGTCACAACTTAAAAACAACTACTGTGTTGGAAAATTCCCATATACTGGGGTTCTGGGGTATCAGGAAGAGTGGTTCCCAATGAAATATCAAAATCTTTGCGAAATACTATGAGCAGAACTTCCTATGAAGGAGCTACATAGATGTATTTGCACACATGTCAGCCAGACTTCCATGAGAGAACACAGACATTCTAACCAAAGAGCACACATTCAATACAGGAACTTTTTCTCCATCCTCTTGATTGAAGGCCATCAAGCCTGAGCACTTCTAGTGACAAGGTGATCCTCTGCTGCTAAAAACACCTAAGGAGTGGGAAGTTGAAATATTCCTCCTTATAGTTCCACTTGTTTTGTTTGTTCCTTGCTATTTCTGTTTTATAAAGCAATACTGACAAAGTCTACCTCTTATTTACTTAATGATCCTATGGAACTGAACACCATTGTTGGCCAATACTTCCATGATGATGGATTTTTGTTTTTTTATTTTTATTAATACTATCCAGTATGGCGGCCAATAGTTACCTGTGCTCTTCAGCACTTCGTACGTGGCTAACGTGATTGAGAACTTTTATTTGATTTCAATTAATTTAAATTTAAATAGCCACATGTGGCTAGTGGCTATCATACAAGGCAATACAGGCAGAGAGAATATGAGAAAGAAAGCTTCTAAGTCTCTTATGAGTTCTGTCATTTATTAGCTTTGCAGCTGAGCAAGGTTTCCTCAGCTTGGTGTACAGGGCTTCTGTACACCACGATCCACTATGAACAGCACTCTAACCTGCCCTGACCACGGTGATCACTGACTCTCCAGCTGACCCACTGATCCTGCAGGTCACCATCCAGGCCCCTGTGCCTTAGCACTTGCTGCTCCTTTGGCCTGCATGACTCTAGTTGTAGGATAATACTCAAAGGCCATTTCCTCTATGAAGCCTTCCTTGATTTCTCTTAACTGAATAAGATTCCCCCATTCCTCCGGGCTCCCACAGGGCACTTTGTTTACTACTTTATTGTAACACTCATCACATAGCTTTAGTATTGTTTAAAATCCCTGCCAGGGGAGGGGGCGTGATCTATCAATTTTTCAAAATTGCCAGAACAAAGAAGAGTAGTACTTATTAACACATTAGTTTCAATTAAATACTATTTTTAGGTTTTTTTTTTTTTTTTCTTAAGGAAAATGGCTTTCTATTTCTGACTTCACTTGAGGTTAGAGTCAGCTAAAAACTTAGATTCTTTTAATACGAATTGATGACAATGTTGTTTTTCCCTCTCGCTGTTCTCGTTCAGTTCATTTTGTAATCTAGATTCAGGACTTGTTTTATTTCAGGTCCATTTTATTTCCTTGCTTTGGCTCTAACAGTCCATCCTACGGAGATCCTTTTCAAGAGGGGATGGGAAATTAATATTCATTGAGTACCCACCAAATTTCACTCTCTACATTTAAACAAGCTGACATTCCAGTGAGACAAATGTTATTATCTACACTTCAAATATGGGCAAACCAAGGTTAAAGAAGATTGGGTCATGTTTTTTAATAGTCAATGAGATTCTAAAATAATAATAATAATAATAATAATAATAATAATAATAATACACAAGATCAGGAGACAAGTAACAAAATGGAGATGGTATTTGCAACTGATAGTCCAGATTGCTAATTTTTATGACATATGAAGGTTTCTTACAAATCAATAAAAGATCAGTAAATAGTAGGAAAGTGAGGAAAAAAAGAAAGAAACTGAATATTTATTTCTGCAAAACTCAAACATATCAAAGGATGCTGACCCTGACTCTGAATTCACTCATGAGAAACACAGGCATTTTTCACTCCCCACAATTTCACTTAGCCTTAAAGTAAAATTAAAAAAAAAAAAAGGCTTAATAATACTATGCATTGACCACAGTGTGGGAAAATAGGCACTTCTTTCTTTGATAATGCTATGGGGAGTTGGCGATACCAAGAAAAACATAAGACACGTTCCTTGGGTCGTTGTAATTATGTTTCTAGGAATTTACATGGCAGTTATGTTCCCACATGTGTGAAATGATGTGTGTACAGAGATATTCATCACAGCATTGTTTGAAACAGCCCCAAAGAGGACATGATCCAAATGTGTTAAATAAATTATAGTGCTTCCAGACAATGCCATACTACGGTAGCTCTTTAGAAAAGAAAAGCAACTGGATAGGACCTGCTACGTCAGCAGCCCCCAAGATCGGTCATTCTGAGAAGAGCTTGAATGAAGGTGGTTGGACTCCCCTGTTTGAGCAATGTCTCCGACACACTGTTCCTGTTTAAACGTGGCTGTTTAATGAGTGAGCCGCTTGCACTGTGCTCCGCGTCCTTTGCAGATTTGGCAAGCACGTGCTTCATGCTTTCACTCACATAATTGATAACGATACGGTTAGGACTGGCGACT
Source organism: Graphiurus murinus (assembly GCA_004027655.1). Classification (NCBI taxonomy): domain Eukaryota; kingdom Metazoa; phylum Chordata; class Mammalia; order Rodentia; family Gliridae; genus Graphiurus; species Graphiurus murinus. Next base: position 48,321 of record PVLC010003139.1, read on the forward strand.
CCCCTTCTGTTCACCATCAGCGCGTCAGTCAGTGCTCACTGATGCCGCTTCCCTCAGATCTTCTGAACCGTGCTTCAGCCGACTGACATTTCTCTATTTTGTCTCTGAAGATATCGTGCGAGATATCCCTGTGACATGCTTTTCCTGAAATCGATGTACATTTTCATGACTCGTTCGTGTCTGTTTTAAGCGAGGGTGTAGCAGCTTGCTTTCTCCAAAGTCCATGTTAGGTCTTATTTCTAGACGCTCAGACAATATTTTATTTCTTCAGGAGACAAGAAGAGAATCCCAGAAGTCAAAGGGATATTAGACATTATCCAGTCTAATGCCCATTTGATGAAACGTCTGCCTTGGAGCTCAGGATTTGCCAGTCTCTAGCTGGAAGCATTAGCGCGTCAATACGTGGTCTCTGGATTCAAAGCTTAGTACAGCTCCTGCCACTTTCTAGTTGTGTACCTCAGCATCCTGCTTAAACTTGCTGTGCCTTGGATTCCTCTAAAATAAAAGGGACATTTTACCCATAGGATATATCTTTTAGGACTTTTGTGAAGATCAGATGAGATGATACATGTGAAGTGCATAGAATGGTATTTGACACAGAGTACACAGTAAATAATTCTTAGTTCTTAGTATGTGGTTAATTTGCATGCTTCAATATTAAACATCTGCAGCCAGGTTTTCTCCTCCTAGCCAGCCTGTCTTATATTTCCTCTTGACTCTTAGTAGGTTTCTTGCTTGAGCATTGCTAGGAACTGTCCTTGTGACCTTGCCTCAGTTCTTTACTTCCCTGAGCTTCAGGGCTTTTAGATGAGGCGGAGTCTGCTTGTCTTGCTGTGCTGACCTTGAGAAGTCTTGTAAGGTTAGCCTCCCTCAATGTTGGTAAAAAGCCCTTTGCGAGCCGGGCGTGGTGGCGCACGCTTGTAATCCCAGCATTCGGGAGGCTGAGACCGGAGGATCCGGGTTCGCGGCCAGCCTCAGCTACCTAGTGAGGCACTCCGCAACTTAGTGAGACCCGGTTTCAAAATAAAGAATACAAAATAGGGCTGGGGGTATAGCTCGGAGGTAGAACGCCCCTGAGTTCAATCCCCAGTACCGCAAAAAAAAAAAAAAAAAAAAAAAAGCCCTTTGCAGACATGTCAGGTTTTAGTACTAGTGTGACTGTTGATCGAGTTTACAAATATCTAACATTTATTGAGCGCTTACTGTATACCAGATTACTGTGCTCAGTGCTCTTCATGGGGTGTTGCATTTACTTCTCAGGACAATCCTATGGAGTTAGACATTCTTATTTTCTGCATTCCACAGTTGAAGGGATTAAGACATGGAGAGGCTAACTCAGTTGCCCAAGATCACTCAGGGTGAGAGAGCTGGCAGCCTGATTGGAGCCAGGGTCCTGAACTACTGCAGCTAGGGAATCTCTACTTGAGCCTTTTTACCTTCTCAAAGTGATTGGGCTCACATTTATAAAAAGAAGATTTAAGATATCTACATTGAAACCTGTCTTCTGCAGGGCGCTGTGGCACATGCCTGTAATTCCAGCTACTTAGGAGGCTGAGGCAGGAGGATCACAAGTTTAAGGCCAGCCTGGGTAACTTAGCCAGACTTTTTCTCAAAATACAATTAAAAAAAGGTTTGGAGGATGGGCAGGTACTTTAGTGATAGGGTGTTTGCTTAGCATGCATGAGCCCCTTGGATTCAAACACACACACACACACACACACACACACACACACACACCCTCTGGCTTCTTTTGTATGTTTCTAAGGCTGATTTTACACCAGTATTGTCCCTAATGACTCATTTGGATTTATAATCCAAAACAAAATATCTTCAGGAACAATAATGAGCCAGAATTTTCCTAGCCATCTTTAAAGCAAAGCAGATCAGATATTCAAAACCATCAACATCCTTAATTTTGTTGTCAGTCAATTTTGTTCTTGTTTGTACAAAAATGGTAGCCAAACATTTCAGATGGCCTGGTTGATAGCATACAGAAGGGCCCCTACGAGAGTCCTGGAGTGGCCTCAGACACATTGTTTTTTGGGGGTTGCCAGCCTCTCAGTTTAACGACTCCCCATCATTCAGGTTCCTTGGATATTCAAGGTCTGTCTCTGTCTTGTTCTATCAGAGAACAGAGTCAGAAGTGCAATTCATGAACTACAGAAGAAGATTCTGAAGGGGTAGAGCAATGTGTGGGGGGAAGGAATCTCCATGGCTTTGAGCCCTTGGGAATTTGCCCAAAGAGCTCCATGAAGGGACTTGAAGGGCTTGAGATCCTGGGGCAGCTTACCTGTGGGAGCCGGATACTGGTGTGGTCGAGAATGGAGAATGAGGATATAGCACATGGCTTCTGGAAACCAGACAAAAGTCTCAGAAGAAATTAGGGAGGTGGCCTCAAAAGATTAAAGGAACTGTCTTCCCTGCTACTAACTTTGGATTGTATTTGCACGGAAACTTGTATTTGTGAAACAACGGAGCCATATGGATGCGTGCGGCTGCATGTGCTGCTCTGTTGGTGTGAGGGGCAGTCGAGGGCGTGGGCTTGTCTGGAGGTGGGATGGGGGCGGCTGCGGTAACACGAGGAGAGGGCAGGTTTGGGGAATATGGGCCTATGCAAATTCAGAGGAGCTGGGCATTTTGGCAAGACAATGCTCCCTTCTCAGAGTTACATATGTATGTATGTGTTTTTTATTAATTGTGGTAATAGGGATTAAACCCAGGGGCATTCTACTTCCAAGCTCTACCCTCAGCCCTTTATAATTTTGTTTTGAAACAGGGTTTCACTAGGTCACTCAGAGTCTTATTATGTTGCTGAGGCTCCAACCTGTGGTCCTCCTGTCTCAGCCTCCCAGGTACTGGGATTACAGGGGTGTGCCACTCCACCTGGCTGCCCGGTGGTATGTATTTATTTTTAAGATCACCATCTTCCCCTTAACTCTCTTGAAGTTCCATGCATAAGCATGTTCACCTTGCAGGGCAACCTCTTTCCCTGGTGACAATTGGAGAGTGACAAATGCCCTCCCTTCTGAACATACAGGCCGAGAAAGACTGAGCTCATTTCTGTCAAATATCAATAGATAGACTGAAGATGGCAAAACGGAGGAATAGATTCCAGGATGTCAGAACTGCCCGGCCGCTTTGCACTCTTCTGCTCGAAAGCAGCTGTGTTCAGAATGACCCGGCACAGTCATGTGGCTGACGATCTTTTTCTCTTATGTGCATCTATTATTATATTATCATATAATCTTACCAACATTCATAGAGACTATCATGCAGGGCCGGAGAGCTTTCAGTCCCTCAGTGTGCACCCCTGGGGGGGGTAGATGGAGAAAACGAACCTTTAATGAATGTCCATTGTGTGACAGACACTCCACAGTGTGGTTTAGAGGCATATCTAACTTCTTCCAGCCTTGCGTGAAGTGAATATTGTTGTTCTGAGTTTGTAGAGGATTAGCTTAAGGCCGCCGGTAGATGTACTGTTCTTTCTCCTTTGTACCACATGGCTGCTGGTCAGTCCTAGAGACTGGCAGTGCTCTGCCTAAGGGACTCTCTTGGTTAGGAGGACTCTGCATACTGCTTGCATGGCACCTGCGGCAGGCATTGGGCAGGAGGCTAAACACACCGGAGAGTGAGGATCAGTAAAAGAGACAAGGGCAGGGCCCTCTTGCCCGTCTTCAGGCCATTATGAAGTGGATCTGAGACATTGCACCTTATCTTCCTCCTTCCCCCAACGCCGCACTGCCACACCACTTCTGCAGCTGGACTTTGATTCGAAAATGCTAATTTTCCTTTCAATAGTAACATAGAAAATCCATTTTTTGGGAGAGCACTGAAGATTAAAGCTTGGGGCATTCTACCTCCTAGTTAGATCCCCCAGCCCTTTTAATTTTTTATTTTGAAACAGGGTGTCACTAAGTCTCTGAGGCTGGCCTCAAACCTGAGATCTTCCAGTCTCAGTCTCTCAAGTACTGGATTACGGGAGTGCACCACCACGGCCAGCCAGGTCCATTTTCTTCTTAGCAGTACTCAAAGGGGCCTCCCCTAAGTCCTTTCATTCTGGGATCCCCAGGTGTGAGTTTCAGCGTGGAGGTAGCAGTTTTCCTGACGTTTTCTTGAACTTTCGCTTATCGAATGCTTCTGTTGTTGCAGCTTTTTAAGGAAATGGGGATTGGGGATGGTAGAGAGGTTGCAGCAGAGACTCATCTGGATAGACTGAAGGAAAAACATGAAATAGGATTATAGGGCCAGGCCTCTGTGATGAGGAGTCTCACTTTTCATTGATTCTCTGTTAGGGAAGTTTCTAGCTAATCCATCCATGAAGGAGCTCCTCTTTTTGACAACTTAGATATATTTCTATGGACTTTAGGCACCTGCAAGGTGTTCCTAGGTATGGCAGGATTTCCATTTTGAATTATTGCTGGAGGTCCCCATCAGTAGCTTCACGAAGCATGACTTCTTTTGATTGTAACAATGGATGGTCTTCCTTTCTCCCCCACTTCCCTCCTATCATGTTCTCTATTAGCATTGCAAAATAATAATATATTAGAGTTACAGAGACCTACGAGAAAAAATTCTAATCAGACCCTTATTTATCTGCAAGAAAGTGGAGGGCCAGCCAGTTGTGGTGGCGTATGCTTATAATCCCAGTACTTGGGAGACTGAGATAGGTGGATCACAGGTTCGAGGACAGCCTCAGCAAGTAGTGAGACTCTCATCAACCTAGCGAGACCCTGTTTCCAAAATAAGAAATAAAATCAGACTGGGGGTATAGCTCGAGCTTAGAATGCCTCTGGGTTCAATCCCAGTACCACCAAAAAACCAAACCAAACCAAAACAAAAAAACCCCAAAACAAAACAAAACAAAAAAACTAAAACAAAAAAACCTCTGAGAGCCAGAGATATTAAAGGTCTTGCCATAAGTTGCTCAGCAAATAAGCAGAGACTAGAACTCAGGGCTTCTGACTCAGTTCAGAGCTCCTTTTTTTTTTTTTATCACATTTGTCTATTTTCTTTCTTCTGAACCCTTTCTCTGCTTTGTCATCCTCCCTCTAGCCCCTTCATCTTCTTCTGAGATGCCCTCATCTTTTTACTAGTTCACCAGTGTGTTTTGATATTTCTCTTGGGTCATAGAAGGCTGGAAATAAGGATCACACTTCATAAGAAAGGACTTAAATAAGAAAAAAAAATAAGAATGGACAAGAAAAGGATAATTCATAGGGGTGAATTCAGCTGGTACAGATCCAGCAAGCGTGGGAAAAGTGATTCAGGACAATGGTTAATATTCTTCTTTTTCTGAGAATGTTGTTGGAAAACTGTATGAAATGATAGTAGAAGACTCAATGGGCAATGGACTTCCACGCAGTGTAAAAACTAAGATGAGTCTCAACACACAGGAGCGGGGACGGGAGCCTGAGCAAGCCCATCTCTGTTTGCCATCTCTGTTTGCTCTTCACTGGCCCTAGGCAAAGTGAACCATCAACGCCCTACCTTAGAAGACAAGATCTTGAGAACAACTGAGTAGTCCTGGGAAGGAGGAAGTAAACTCAAATGAAAAGAGCCCTCGATTTTAGGATACTCAATTCAAAGCAGGAAGCCACGGGTTTTTTTTATTTTTTATTTTTTATTTTGCTGGCGTTGGGGATCCAACCTAGGACCACATGCATGCTAGGTTCCATCACTGAGCTACAGCCCGAGACCCAAGGAGTTTTATTTGTTCTTATGATACTTTCCTGAGATTTTTAGGTGATGGAGTTGAGTCCAGAGAGGTTCTGGAGAAGTGTCGTTCCTCCTCTGGTCTCAGAATCTACAATTGTAAAATGCGGGTGCAGAAATAGTTAATAGAACTCTAAGATGTCTCGTCACTTCTTAGCTTTGTGCCTCTGGGATCTTAGTGTCTGCAATTGTTACTACACTCGATTTGAAGACACCATTAGCTATATGGCCTCCAGTATTGAAATCAGGGTTCTTTTCCCTTGGCTATACATTAGAACCATCCTGGGAACTTCTAGAAATGATAACGCCTAGCTTGCAGTCAAGATAATTCAGAATTTCTAGGGGTGGGATATCATGTCCTTAATTTTTCCCAAGCTTTCTCAGTAATTCAATGATTGAGCTGAGACTGGGGCCCACTAATCTCTTACAGAGAGGTGAGCCTTTTGCCTGATTTGTTTCTGTGTCTTTTGAGTGTGTTTTGATCACATGCATCAGCTGGTTGCTCCCAGTTCTCTTGCCGGCTATGGTGAAAGTTCAGGAGCCCCCAGTGTCCTGGAATTCAGCCTGAGGGAATAGGGTGATTAATTCTGATGTTGCACCATCCTGGCAAAGCCATTCACCTGTGGCTGCTTTTGGCACTCCTCCAGGTGCCAGCCCTCTGAGGTGAGGTCGATACTCCAGACTGCCTGAATGCAGATCTGTCTAGGCAAGGAGGCAATTTGAGGCTGAGGGGCAGAGTGAGTCATGCTCACCCAGGAGGTCCTTGAATAAGTGCTTGAAGATGCATTGACCTTGCTTCTTACCCGTACCCCTTATGCATGTGAGGTTGACCTAGAATGATGTCCACCAGAGGCCAAAACCTCCTCAGCGTTCTTGGCCATCTCTCAGAGACAGGGAACTTACAGTGAGTGGCACCTGGAGTTGGCTTGTGTTGGCTCTTGAGTGCCATGTGTCTGCTTCTTCCAGATCCGGTGTTTAGTGGTATAAGCTGGCCATGAAGAGTATTTACATCCTAAAAATTGTCAAAAGCTGCACATGAGGTCTTTTCTCTGTGATGTTAAATATTTATTACCATCACACTTCATTTACTTCTTACCAAAGTAATCTGTTCACCTGTGGAGTAGCCAAAGTTTTTCTCTATATTGCCCCAGATCTGCCTTTGGCTGGGTCTTACCTTCTGGAATAACTTAAAAAAAAAAATCAAAGCTCCCTATTCTAAGGTACCCCTCCAGATATTTGAAAGCAGCTATGATGTTTCACAAGCCTTCCCTTTCCAAGTTGAGGATCCTTAGTTCCTTTAGCACTTCCTCATGTGGTTTGCAGGCTCAGCAGGCATCTTTGAACACTGGGGTACAGCGGCAGAGTTTTCAAAGGCAAACAAATAAAAAAGTTCTCCCAGAGGTGACGTATGGACTCTCTCACAAAAGGCTTTGCATCTTCCTTACACGTCCTGAGTACCTCTGCCGTCCCTGTGATGCAAGTGTTACAGGCACAGTCTTGGGTGTGGCTGCTCAGAATTTTCCCAAAGTACACGTTGCTACCAGAGCTCTCGATGGGCTCAGATTTGTCAGAGTGTCATCAAAACACGAGTTCCTGTTTCTGAAACAAGTAATTTCCCCACCACTGTGTTGTTTTCCTCCAGAGGCTTTTAATGTTCCCCTTTTCATTCTCCCTTTTCCATAGCGTTCAATCACTTGTCTCCTCATCACCCAAACCTTGTGCGAATGACAGTGTTTTGAGTCCAGGATCCAGCCAGATCCGTAATGAGTGAATTTGTTAAGACTTCTCCAGCTGACTCTAACTGAAAGGGGCATGAGAAGCAATAAGACAGCCAGGGCTGTCTGATTTCTCAGAGCCAACACTTCTTCTCCTTGGGGGATCGGGTGAGCCTAGGCCCAGAGCTGAGTTCAACAAAGTGGTAGTAATGTGAGCTTCCTTCGAGGTGAGGTTCTAAGAGCAGCGAGAGGTGGGACATGACTTCATAGCTTAGAACAAAGGGGTAATGCTAAAGGGCTCTTTTTTAAGTATCCAACTTCATTGTCCTCTATCAGAGAGTGTTGGGACCATTTTGGCCAACAGAAAGTCCTTGAGGGGTTTCTCTGCCTCCTTAGTATGGGCCCAATATTGCTTTGTCTTTCATTCATTAGGTTTTAAGTCTTTAGGAGTAGGTGTAATGACATTTCCATCTTCTTGACAGGCAGAGAGAGAGAGAGAGAGAGAGAGAGAGAGAGAGAGAGAGAAAGAGAGAGAGAGAGAAAGAGGTGTGCGTATGTGTTCAGGACTGCCTGTCAGATGGTGGATTTGAACAGAGGCAGCTGTTGCCATGGGGATGGCAGGTCGCATCCCACCACCATGGAAACCAGAGTTAAGAAACTGATGTTAAGGCTGGAAGTCACATGATGCATTTTTTTTTGTTTGTTTTGTTTTATTTAAAAAAAAGAAAATGGATTTGGTTTTTTGATCCGATTTTTTTTTTCCTCTTTAAAGATGAGATTGGGTAGTGAGAAAAATTGCACTGAGGAAAGCAGAGAGATAATGAAATGGGACAACATAGAGCACGCAGCTCCTTCTCCTTTTCCTGCTTGTTAGCAGCGCATTTCTCCTGCCATGGTGGGAGGAGGGAGGGGAAATGCAATGTGGATTTCTGGTTTGCTGCCAGAGTCATGCACGTGTGGAGAAGCACTAAGCTTCACCCCTCCTGCCCTTTGAAGGTGATGTGTGGCCCACCCTCTGTTGATCAGCCCACGATAATGACTGGGAACCCAGTGAGGCTTGAGAACGGAGGTGGAAGTGGAGTCTGGAGTCGTTGGGTTGGCATGACTTGCTCCAAATATGAGGGTGGTCCAGACAGTGATACATTCAGAAAAAATTAACATTTACTCTAGGAGTTTGAGAAGTTCATCCATAGCCCCTCAGAACCTCCAGGAGTGCAGCCCCCCCCTGTTTATTCCCTGTTCTGGATTGGTTTCCTCTGGGCCACCCCATCTTGCCAGGTCAGGCATAGGAAGGAGCTCTCTGAAGTCGAGAGGCAGCCCACTGAGGAGGAACTTGCTTTCCTCTGGCCAGGGACTCCTTGCATCTGGCCTCTGGCCTCACACCCGGTGGGCAGGGACAGCTTGCCGAGAGACAGTGCAAAGCCCTCTGGGAGCTCATCTTTTAAGCTCCTACTCTCGCTTGTGCCATGATTGGAAGAGGTGATGAGGCAGCTCTCCAGGCAAGGAGCTGGCCCCAGGCTTGCACATCAGGGCTGGTGTGAATTTTCCTTTTAGACTTAAGGGTTGAAGGATGGTGCTCACAGGAGGTAGAGCTTCCTGCAAAAATGTCTGTCTTTGAGAAGCATGAGGAAGACCGTGAGGGGGGCACACATGCTCTCTGTGAAAGCCAGTCCCACAGTGACAGCTGTGTCTGTGTTTTAGGCACAAGGTCCCCTCTCTTTGATACAACTTGTCCCTCCTGGACAGATTGTCTGTCCCAGCAGGCTCAGGCGAGGGGGATATGATCTCACCCTCATGATCTCACTGCATCTCCATCAGGGTCCTCTCCGGACTTCGGCGGTGGTTCTACCCCTCCTGTTCTCAGCTCTGGCCTCGGGTGTGATTAATGCCCCTTCTAATCACCCAGAGAGATTGCGTCAGAGCCAGCAGCTCCATAAATCCTCTTCTGGGCACTGGTGTCTGGATCTGCTTTTCATAGTCTCAGGAGGTTCTGGGCCAAATTTCTTTGCGCTCTTCCCAGCGGCCCATTACCATCATTTTTCTTTTAAATTCTTTATTGGGGTGGGTGTCCAATGTCAGCCATGGCTGCAGCCAGCTGGCCCCCTTTTGGAGGCCGAGACCACTAACAGATGCTGCCCCCAAAGCTTTGAGCCGCAGCAGATGCTTAAAGATTGATTTACTAGGGTAATAAAAGCGACTGTGCTTTTGTGGAGTGCCTTCCAGTTTTCAGAGGGCCTTCATATTCACGTGTGACGTTAGGCATTGGTACTTTCGTATGTTTTGTTTGTTCTGTGGGAGTGGATGGTGGTGACCTTCCGCTGACTCTTAAGCACTATGTTGGGACAACTTTCACAGCAGGAGCCTGACTCTCTTTTTCCATTGTCAAGTTACATTTTCTCCCATTCTGGTTTCAAGGAAGATTCTGATTTTTCTCATATTAAAAAAAAATAGCATGAAAGCTTTGAGTAGCTTTATTTTACTATCATTTTTATCTATATATGTGAATATATAGATATTAATGGTAGTATATATGAATATATGATAGTATATATACATATATATGTATATATATGTATATATATGTATATATATGTATATATACATATATAACATTTATATATGTATATATATTTATATTTTATGTATGTCTTTTTTATAATACTGGGGATTGAACCCAGGGTATTCTACCTCTGAACTATACCCCTGGCCCTTTTTATTTTTTATTTTTAAACAGAGTCTTGCTAAGTTACTGATGACATTGCTAAGTTGCTGAGGCTGGCCTCCAACTTGCAACCCTCCTGTCTCAGCCTCCCAAGTGTTGGGATTACAGGCATGTGCCACCACTCCTGGCACTATCATTTATATTTAATATGTC
>PVLC010003139.1:58722-70677 GCA_004027655.1 Graphiurus murinus
CTTGTAATCCCAGCATTCGGGAGGCTGAGACCAGAGGATCCGGGTTCGCGGCCAGCCTCAGCTACCTAGTGAGGCACTCCGCAACTTAGTGAGACTCGGTTTCAAAATAAAGAATAAAAAATAGGGCTGGGGGTATAGCTCGGAGGTAGAATGCCCCTGAGTTCAATCCCCAGTACCGCAAAAAAAAAAAAAAAAATTAAAAATAAATAAATAAATAAATAAAATGTCTCTTTGGTCCAGAGTTTCTGAGGGAATCACAGAATAGAGAGGCTCTTTCCCAACTACTATCATTTAGTCCACAACAACATATTACAGTGCTACTTATGTATGGGTGAGGAAGGGGTAGACAGACATTCACCTAGGACTCTACTAAATGTTGCTCAGAATTAGACATCAGAAGCCAAGATGCTGGTGGGAGAAATGGAGATGAAACTTCTTTCGAGGAGACAGTTCTGGACCTGGGGGTAGGGACGGAAATGACTAAAGGAGGCCCGAGCCACGACTCCCCAGAGACTGTGGGCTTCTAGACACCTCCAGGAATTTCTGGGAAGTGCCAGAGTGGCCACAGGCCCCTTCCCACAGGCCCATGTCCTCCATTAGGCCCGGAGTTAGAGTTGGAGACAGCACAGCATTCTGCTGGCCAGTGCACCTGCCCCTGGTGGCCCCCAGCCCTCAGAGCCCACTCAGCATCAGTGTGATGTCAGAGGCTCTGGGAGGAGACAGCTGGGGCAGAGGGGGCTCGAGCCACATCCTGGTGGTACTAGACGGGCGTGTTTTCCCCAAAGTTCCCTCCACTGGCTGCTTGTGGCTTAAATCCTTCCCCGGCTTCTCCCTGCAGATCTAACCGTGAGAGGGTGTGAGGAACAGCAGAAAGGCTCAGCCACAGGCCAGTCCCCAGAGCCCTCGGGCAGCCCTGGCCCTTGCCCCAGCTTTCTGTGCTCAAGAAGGGATTGAACAAGAGGCAGGTGTGCAGGCCGAGCAGGGGCTGCTCACATTAGCTGTGTTGCTAAGGAAACAAGTCAACTGGTTGAAGGAAGGAGCATTGGGTAAAGGAGATAAATCAATAAGTGAACCTATTTTTATCATTTCCCTAATGATTGTCTTGAGGCTGTGAGACAGGGAAGGGAAAGAGGGGGGCTGCAGTGACAGGACCTCATTAACGGGCTCAGAGGGAGAGAGGAGCAAAGGGGTGTTTGGGGAGATGGCCGGGAAAGTTTATGAAGTGAGGCCCCTTAGTGAGCAGACAGTGAGGCGAGGTGTCTTTGCAGGGTTCAAAGCTCTTTTATGGTCATCTGCTCGTTCAGTCCGGCCCACCCCTTTGTTCCCTGGCATTTGATCCTCTCCGAAACCTTGTACTGATTTCCGTGACTGTCACCTCCCTCTGTACGCTCAGCTTTTCTGTTGGTTTGGTGGTTTTCAGAAAGCATATAGCTTTAATTGATTTTATGATTATAAATGAATACATGCTCATTATAACACACAGACAGTGGATCAAGGAGTAAAGAGAAATGTGGAAATAACCCTACTACTCAGAGAAAACTCATTATCCTCCAGCAAGAATAATTTTCTCCTTCTCGCTCTCTTTCTTTCTTAACATTAAAGGGATCTTCTATGCATGCTGACTTCTTTTCTTTTTTCTCTTTTAATAGATAATGCATGCTCGCTGTATACAGTACAAAAAGTTCAAATGGGTGTGCAGTGTAGACAGAAGATGGGGAGCCTTTTATAAAGATATTTTGGGCTCTGGTCTGCCTATGCTATTCATTTAACAATTAATGATTTTTTTTTGAGACATAAGACATTTATTTATTTAGGAAAGTAGGAAATAGATATTTAAGGGAGAATGTAGGCCACCCCAAGAGTGAGAGAAGCCTGACTATTAATTTTTTTTTGTGGTATTAGGGATTGAACCCAGGGGCATTCTACCTCCGAGCTACACCCCCAGCCCGATTTTTTATTCTTTTATTTTGAAACAGGGTCTCACTAAGTTGCGGAGGTCCTCACTGAGTAGCTGCGGCTGGCTGAGAACCCGGATCCTCCTGTCTCAGCCTCCCAAGTACTGGGATCACAAGTGTGCGCCACCACGCCCGGCTGATTATTAATTTTTAATTAACAAAATAACAGTTGTGGGATGTCCACTCTGTGCCAAGCACCATGCTGGACACCAGGGATACAGAAACGAATGAGACAGACGAAGCCTCTGCCCTCAGGCTCCCGGGGCCTGCTGCTTCATTAGCTCTGTTTGTTCAGGATTTCAAAACACAAGCAATCTGGATGCCAGGGATGGACATTCTTCTTCAAAATATGCCTCAAAATATGCCTCATGCACAGGATCTAATGGGAGTCACTAACTCTGGACAGAAAGCATTAGAGTCCTGCACAGACTTTCATCCTGTCCCCGCCCGTGATGGTCACCAAGTGTCCTGTTCTTTGAGGCCACGGTGACTTGGAGCTTCTTTGGGCCTTTCCAAGTTATATCTTTGTCTTGTCTGCACAACGCAGGCTCTTTTCTTCAGAGACGTAGCAGAGCCTATGCTATTGAGTTTGAAGTTCTGGGGGCAGGAGGAAAGGGGGCCAGCCTGCAAAGGTGGGAATGAGGGGGACCCCCGCCTGAGCCAGAGTGAGTGACTACAGTCATCTCCATGATGGCTCCTCCAGGAGACACCTCGCCATTCATTCCTGCATTTAACATCGCTTAAGCGCCTACTGTGTGCCAGGGTCTCTGCTAAGCACGGCCAGTGGAGAGATCATCAAACATCTGCTTTCAAGGTTTAGGTTCTTGAGAGAGACTCGTAGACAAGACATTCTCATTCTCTATGCAATGCAAAGAAAAAAAAATGAGTCACAAAGAGAGACTTCACACAGTGACATTTTAGTGTGGGCATGACATATAACCAGAGAGGAGGAGAAAGGCCATTGCAGGCGATGGCGAAAGCCCTGAGACATAAACACCTTTACTTGGTGCTTTGCTCAGAAAGGGGAGTGGAAAAGGGTCAAAGTAAAGAGCTGAGATGGGGAGTGGCTGGGGTGCAGACAGAATTGATGTCTTCTTCTGCATACCTCCCCTGAGATTTCTCTCTTGTGCATGGTCGTTCCCCTAGACCACAGATAACACAGAATCTCCAGAATCTCCATAGTCTCATCTCTCTCCATGTCAGAATCTCACCTCACATTCTTTATTACCCCAGACAGGACTCATCCTGGGGTCTAGATGATAGGTAAAGACTATCTCAGTGGTGTGTGCATTTCAGCAGTTTTCAAGAACCTTAAGCCAAAGGATTGTTGTTCTGAATGGGTCCTTAAACAGCAGCAAGTAGGCAGAGGATTTGGTAGGGGAGGAGGTAGAAATAGCGTCTTTTACCAAACTCTCCTCTTTTGATTCTTATCTCCAGAGTCTTAGGTAGCACCAGTGTTTGAGACCTCAAGACTTCTCAACCATGCAGATACCTCACCAGTCACAGGGAATTCGACTCCTCGCTGGGGTCAAGAGCTGTTCTGGGCTGAGCATACTGCAGGGCTGATGGCCAGACCTTCTAGGATTAGCCTTGTGCCGCCAGCAAACCTCCCATGTCTGCATTTGGATGTTCTGGCCTAGTTGAGTTTAAAGGTGCTATCAAGGAGCTATGGAGCAAGACATCCTGGCCAGGAAGATGCAGGTGCAGAAGTGGGAGTGGCGAGTGAGGGGGGGGCAGTGGGGATGTCCTCAGGGGTGCACAGCTGCCCAGACCCGCCCTGCCCCCAGTCCAGGACCTGAGGACTCCTGTACTTCTAGACTGCATTTCCACTTTCAGGCTCTGAGAGGAAGAAGACTCAACTCTAAAAAGCCATCATAGACCTGAGCAGGTCCAATAGAGGTAGCTACCTCTACAGCTGGAATGAGAAGGTACTTGTTCCCAGTCCCACTTCCCAAGTCAGGCCCTGGCTCTCCCGATGTGGTGAGCAGGTTTCCGGGCTTGCACAGGGCACTTCAAGCCACAGAGGATGGTCAGGTGTGCTCTCTACTTTTGTAAGATGTTTCAGTAAGAGCAAGGACAGGAATGACATGGAAAAGCCACCCCAGTCAGACCACTAGCCCTCCTCAGCCCCTTCTCCTGGGGACTGGCAGTGAGGCTTGTCCTTTGTCGCAGGTCTTCTAAGGTATGTTCCTGTGACCCATTCCTAAGAGAGATGCTCTAAACAAAAGGGTTGCGGGTGAAACAAGTCCTGGATATAATGAGCCTGGTTCCCAGTGCCTGTGTGTGTGCACGTGTTGGGGGGTGCAAATTGTACACAGTGGTATTAAGAGCTTCAAGAAGTCCTGCTGGGAAGAAGCCGATTTCACTTTGCTTAACCCAAGCTTTCTCTCACTTATTTGATTGCAAATTCCTGCAGCACTGGTATTTCATTGTAGGAACAGTGACCCGAATGCTCCCCCCTCACCCCCCACATCTGTTGTCTTTCTCCAGTGACTTGTAGCGATGTTATCAGTTCATTTTCTGGATCCATCTCCTGGATGGTCTCTGGGAGAGGGCCTGGGCTCCTCAGCCATCACTTCTACCATGTTCTCATCCCAGATTCATTTTGCAGGATGGCTGGGGGGATTCTGGGGGTGGGCACCAGGGTCCACAATAGCTTGTTCAGGAGTCTTGTGGGATTCTGGGCAGAGCTCTGGGTTGGAGCTGGCCATGGTAGGGAAGAGGATTCCTTCTGTGATCACTGGGCTTTGGTGGCCTTGGTAGGGTACGTGTCAGAGGACCTATCTGGAGAAGGTTGGGCGTGCAGGCTGGGTGTGTGCTGGCCACAGGGTTCACTCTCAGGGACTGACCTTGGAATGTGGGGAGCGGAGAGGAGGAGGGATCCCCAGGGGCGCCGAGGGCCTTCCCGTGGAGAGGCCCCTCTTTGACTGGGAGGGCTTAAGCAAGCTCAGTGGAGGCAGAGGCCCCTCCAGCCTTCCCATCTGCTGGCTGGGCTGCAGGGAAGCAGCGGCCAGCAGTGCTGTCCCTGGGGTGGGGGTGCTATGTGCATGCTGGAGATGTGTGGGAAGGATCCACAGCCAGCTACTGGAGGGTGCGTGTGACTCAGGGGTGCGCAGTGATGGGGAGGAGATGGGGTTGCTAAATGCGGAGGAAAAGGACTAGAGGTGCCATGCAGCCAGGCGCCTCTTCCTGCTGCCTCCCATGCGAGCACCAGGACCAGCGCAACTGGTGCGCACTTGACCTCGCCTACACAGAGCCTTGAGTCCCACCCTGCCCCAGACATGTCCTGAGAGCTCATTTAACATTGACCTTGATACAGCTGCCACAGCAGGGATGGGAGGGGAGGCTTCAGGGAGCATATTTATGATTTTTTCCTCCTATTGTGCTAGAAGGGAGGACTCTAGGCCCCGTGTGTGTCCTACACAGCCAGCCTGGCTCCATGGTGGGCAGGAGAATGGTCCCTTACTCCCCTCTCTTTTCCAGATCTACTCCTCTTCTGCCGGATTCTGGGATCTGCCAGAGCACAGGTTGCTCTGCAAGACCAGTGACAATAGCTCACTTGTGTTTGTCATAACAATAATTACAGAATGAAACCCCAGCGTGCAGGATGACTGGGCTCCGGGAGCCGGTGGTTCCCTCTTTCTTCTCTGGCAGTCACCTCACCTCCCCTGAGCAGGCAGCAGAACCTTTCTGCGGGAGTCAGGAGGCTGGAGTTGAGTCATCGTTCTGTTTTTCACCAAGGCACGGAGAGCCCCTCACCTGTCTTCAGAAGGAAAACATAACAGAATAAGCCTGCCTTCATTCATCTGATTCGCCGTTTGGTTCCTAGAGGACCAGGCTTTGCTAGCCTGGATTCACATACACACCACATCTTTCTGTTTCCTATAGAGGCAGAAGCTTAGAAGAAAATCAAGGGTGGCAAGCTTTGCCTGGCCCCATGAAGTGTTTAAGTAGAAGGGGGCTCATTTTGGGGGGGGGGTGTTTTTTTCCACAGGGGTTCTTCTTTCACTCGGCTGAGCCGAGGTTTTAGAGGAGGCGACTCCAGATGTATTCCCAGCGGGCAACAGACAGCCGCAGCTGAGCCTTTGCTAAAGCCTCATTATTCAGTTGAGGGGCCTGCTACAGCATGAATCCTGTTTCTCCCTTCCTTTTTCCCCTGTCCATTCGCAGCCTTGGTTGGTTCCTGGATTTGTCTTTGAATTTAATCGGTATCTGGTGTGTCTGCTCTATGCCTAACTTTATTATTCATTAGTCCTTTTCTTGCAGAGGGTGCTTGGTGTACACAGACCAGTCCTAACTGGTTATGTTTCACATGCTAAGGACCATGCATGGTACTGCCTGCCTCCTTGCTAATATAAATCGTGCAAGCTGCAAGGCATCATGGGAGTTGACAACATTTGCATATTTATGTGCATGGCCCTCTTGGAGGCTGTGTCCCTCTCTCTCAGGTGAATTTGTTCCTTAACTCCTCCTTCCCCACGCCCTTTGAGTACATGATCCTGGCCACCATCATTGCCAACTGCATCGTCTTGGCTCTGGAACAGCATCTTCCCGAGGATGACAAGACCCCGATGTCCCGGAGACTGGTAGGTGCTTCGCTCCTTCCCACCTCTGTCCTCCCTGTTCATCCTCTTCCTTGGCTCCCTTCCTGGCCTCTTTACCCTCCTGCCTTCCCTCCCTTGTCCTACAGTTCTGTGGGGAGTTTGCTCTTTGCCGAGGGACAAGTTAGCAACAAGCCCCGCTAGGACTTACAAGGAAGAGGGGGCATTGCCAAGACTCGTGCATGCACTGCGTGGCAGCCAGGCGAGAAGAAAGGGCGGGCACGGGGGCCCTTTGCTGTGCTCCTTTCTCCTGAGGGACTCCTGAAGTGAGAGGGAAAAGGGAGGGCCAAGGAGAGGGAGGAGGAGGCTTGGAGCTCGTGTGTGTTGGTGATTACGAACTTGCTAAATGCTGACATCCGTATTCTCCCTAAAGAAATGATTCACGTGTCTAATGCATTCCCCCCAATGGGACCAAGCGAATTGCTTGAAATCCAAAGGTGTGGGTGAGTGCCTACAGCCACATTACCTGGGCTGGAGAAGCCTGAGGTTTCTGACTGATGGAAAGACCAGCAGTTGAGAAGCAAGCTCCTTTGGGGTGAAGCCAAGACCATCAGGGACCTTCCGGGGAAGAAGTCTAGTTCCTGATTGTGACTCCTCCTCTGCCCATTTCTATAGCTGTCCCCTTGCTCTGTGCACTCCAGGAGTCACAGAAAGCCTGCAGCCCCAGGTCCTTCAGCACCCTCACTTGCTGGGGCTGGCCCAGCGTAGACATGCAGGAGGTAGCCAGGGTGAGCCTGTATCTGATAAAGCAAGTCCTCTGCTTACTGGCGCCTTTGCTCCTCATCCCCACAGGAGAAGACAGAACCATATTTCATTGGGATCTTCTGCTTCGAAGCCGGGATCAAAATCGTGGCCCTGGGGTTCATCTTCCATAAGGGGTCATACCTGCGCAATGGCTGGAACGTCATGGACTTCATTGTGGTCCTCAGCGGGTGAGTCCTCTTTTGCCTTCTCCTTGGGGTGTTTGGGGGGACCGTGGCGTCAGTGAAGTGGCTGGTGCAGCTCACCCCAGGGGCAGAAGGACAGACTGTGGCATAGGGGAAGGGGAAAAAATTGTGGATAAGATTCCCCTTGGATTGGTCCATTAGATGGACTCCTCAAGAGAAGAGAGGGTTCCCTGTGCAGAAGTGAGGGTGTCCTTAGGCAGAGGCCACAGGTCTCTCGGGCAGGTCTGGCTTCCCATTCTGTGCATGTCTAGTTTGCTGAACACCACTTTCCTGGATGGGGAGCTTTTCTCGGAAGCGGAAGAGGTGCCTGAGAGGCGCCTCTAAGAGATGAGCCAGACACTGAGGCAGGCACAGTCTTTGGGGGGTTGGAGAAGACCCCAGCCGTATTTTTGAATTGATAATGAAGACTTATGTACTGACAACAGAACTTTTTAATGATTTGCAGATTTACTAAGAGCATACAATTGAATCGTATTGAAATGTTTGAAAAGTCATTCCTTTGAAATTAATATAGCAGTTCTACATTGGGTCTGGTCCAGTGTCACAAAGGCATATATAAGGGTGATATGTTTAGTTATACATTTGATAAGTCATTTGTTTTGATATGAATGTGGAACAAGGACATTGGTTTGACCCAATGCTGTTGGCAGAGATGTGTTGGGCCTTGGTAATGGAGTTGGTGGGCATACCATACTGGCTTCTGTGGATTACAAGACTTCGTGTCCAGTGGCTCTTGGTCTCTGCAGGACAGGGAAGCAGTCCTGTGGGTGTATGGCAAGAGGTGGGGATGAGATGGAAAGCCCCTCACCCTGGTGAGGAAAAGAAGAGATTGGCACAGAAAGCTGAGGTCAGGGAAGTATGCTGCTACCATTGTGATTGTCCGAAAGGAGAGAGGAGAAAAGAAGAATTTCCCCCAGGGGACAGTCAGGGGTAGGGGGAAGGCAAAGCTGAGAAGGGTAAGGGCTTGGGAACCATCACATCTAGTCATTGTCCTGTGGATTGGAGACAAGACTGATATGTTTAACCTTTAGACCAATTGTGATTCAGTGAAAGAGAAATATCTAAGGGTAAAATAGATTGAAATATAGCTCATAAGTAGCCAACCCCTTCAATAAAGAGAATGGATAAATATATGGGGGGGTGATTCTTCAATTTTAAAATAATCCATTGCCTTATAAAAGGTTTTTATGAAGGTTATTTTTCTTAAAAAAGAAACCCTGCATTTTAAATATGACTTCGTATTTGAAGATATATTTTATACACAATATATTACAGAAGTACATTGTCATAGAAAATGCAGCCCACTTGGGTGATGTTTTAAGTGTCTCTAAAATAAATAGTTTATACTGTCTTAGGGAAGGCCTGAATGAGAATCTGAACCATTTAGACAGGTTGCGATTCTGTCTTGAAGAACAGAGCTGTAATATATGTGTATTTTGTGTTCAGAATGGTCCTGTTGAGTTCTCTATGTATTAGAGACCATTTCAAATTTCTTGTCCAGTCCATATATTTTTATTTTAAACTATGACATGTTCATTAAAGAAGATATAGAAAGCACAGGAGAATCAAAAGGAGGGGGGAAGAAAAAAAACTTGCTCACTGATTAAGAAAAACTCCTGATCATTTTGTGGTATTTTCTCCCAGCCCTTTAATGCTCAGCAAGCTTTCTTTTAGATGCTGGCAATTATGCTGCCTTTCTCAATATATGCTCAATGTGTGAGAATATCACACAGTATTCCATACTTTGGTAAAAAATCTGTAATGACTGATCAGCAGTTTGTTTAAATAGATGTACACAGCTTACTTTCTTGTTTTGTCATTATCCGACACTTAGATTGCTTTCTGTGTTTTTCTTTTGCTCCGATAAATAATTATTAAAGATGCTCCAACATATGTCTTTTGTATATCACATTTTACCAGACATTTTGACAGGCTGAAGTGCAGTCAGCCCTTTGTTTCTGTGGATTCAACCAAGCACAGATAGAAAATATTTGGAAAAAAATATTGTGTTTCATACTGAATATGCACAGACTCCTGCCCCCCCCCCCTTGTCCTCATTCTGTAAACAATGCAGTATAACAACTAGTTATAACAACTAGTTAGAGAGTACAACAACTAGTTAGATAGCATTTATATTGTATTTGGTATTATAAGTAACCTAGAGATGATTTAAAGTATTCATCTTGGAGAGAGGGAGAATGTGTGTGAACTATATGTAAATTCTACTCCATTTTATATAAGGTGTGTGAGCATGCATGGCTTTTGCTAGCCACAGGGAGTCCCGGAGCCTCTCTGCTGTGGCTACCACAGGATTTGACTGTTCTGGTCTGGGCTCTGGCAATATGATGGGTGAGAGGAGGTGGAGGAACCAGACCTTTGATCGGACAAGAGAAGATTAATGGGAGCTGTGATAAGGTTGTCATTTTGTTGAAGAAGCAGATTGGCAGGGTCTCTGGCTTGGCACAGCCTTGCCTGTGTGTCTGGTGGGGGCCGAGAGTGGGTGCAAGTGCTGAGCTGTGCCGAGTCGGTTGTCCGGCCTGGCTGTCTGTCCAGCCTTCTCCTTTCCCTTTCTTACTGGCTCTTCAGGCTCCGCTGGGTCTGTGGACGGCCTGGCAGGCTCCTGCTTTCCACCGGAACCAACAGGCTTTTCTTCTGATCCCTCTACTGCAGACTTATTGCTCAGCCTCTGTCTAGCATCCAGGGAAGCCATTCTCCTTAACTCACACGTGTATGGGCTCCAGGTGTGTGTGGGGGGCACTCTTCAATCCCCACTGAGGGGCTCAGGATCATAGTTCTAAGGATAATCATATTTAATCTTAAGGTCGCACAGGTATTCATCTACCATGTTGCATCGTTTCTAAGATGCAGGCATCTCCAAAGTCAGCCTGTGTCTTAACGACAGAGGCACGGCAGAGTTTAATTGATAGCATTTTTCTTTCTCTCTTCCTCAGTGGTACTTTAAATTATGGGGACACTTTACAATTATTGGGGTCTTAGGTTCAATGAAGGGTGTTGTAATACCAACCTGGCCAGCCAGGCAGAGCCCTTTCGGAGATGAGTCATCTAGTACTCACGTAGGTTGTCATTCTCCCAAGATCCCCCGCTTCTCGGTGGCAGATCCAGGTGTTCAAATCATGCCCTCTGACCTGGGGCTGATGAGTTCTGCCCCGCCCCAGGTAACCCCCTCCAGGCCACACGTCTTCGGTACCCCTGGGCCTTCCTGACACCTGCACCCGCAGCGTCCCTGCTGACCGCTCTGACTTCCCACCTCACCTCCACGTGTCATCTTGCATTTTACTCCTGTGCTCAGGAGGGGTGACAGGTGCTGGAGCATGACGCAGCCCCAGGGCTGAGGCTGCACAACTTCTCAGCTCCCAGGGCTCCTGGTGGGCGGGGGGGAAGGCTGGGAAGGGAGGTGGTGCTGCAGTGTCACACAGCTGGCTCAGCAAAAGACCTTTCCTCCTGGACCTTCACTGTGAGACAAATAGATGGGGGCCTGGGCCACCACATCCCGCTGCCACCTCCAGCTTCAACCTTCAGTCTTCTTAGGTAAGTCGAAGGTGTTCGTGGTTTAGGAAATATATTCCTGTCTCTTACTTCACCGAAACCTCATGATCTCCTAAGAAGGATTGTCTTGGTCTATTTTCTGCTGCTATAGCACAATACCCAAGACTGGGTGATTTAAAAAGAATAGGGGTTTATTTCTTACAATTCTGGAGACTGAGTAGTCCAAAAGCAAGCTCTGGCAGCTGGTGAGAGCCTTGCTGTGCTCTAACGTGGGGAAGGGCCTCACACGTGAAGGAATGCACACAAGCGACCCCGCTCCCGCCATGACTAACCCGCTCCCGCCATGACTAACCCACCATAACTAACCCACTCCCCCCATAACTAACCCACTCCCATCACACCAGCCTTGACCTCTCCGTGAGGGTGGTGCCCTCGTGACCCAATCATGTCCTAAGAGTCCCACTTCTCACCATGGTTACGTGACAGTTAAACATCAATGTGAATTTTGAAGGGAACATTCAAACCACAGTAAGGATCCTTTTAACCTCACTTACAGATGAAGAAACTGAGCTTCCCAGAGGGTCTGCGACTTGCTAGTAGGCAGGCGCTAGGGGCAGTACTTGAGCCTCCATCTTCTGGCTCTGGGGTCCTTCTTTGATATTCTACATTCCCGCACCATGGGTCACCTTCCGACCCCAAGGATGCTGTGGTCCTAATGTTCTCCGATTTCATATTCCTTGGTCCCCTTGACGCCATGTGGGCGTGGAAGGGCATCAACAGGCACATGTTCCCGGCCCAAAGCTGGGAATGCTTGAGGAGGAAAAGAGGGCGTGTGTCCCTCCTAAGACCTCTCTCTGTGGCCCTGAAATAAAACTCCTCGATCTGCGGCACAGACAGCATCTTACTTAGCTCTCCGCATAATGTGGTTTGATGCATAAAAGCTGG
>PVLC010003139.1:70777-102400 GCA_004027655.1 Graphiurus murinus
AAAAAAAAAAAAAAAAAAAAAAAAAAAAAAAAAAAAAAAAAAAAAAAAAAAAAAAAAAGGGTAGGACTAAGAACACCCAAGTTAGGTGGATAGAAGCTGGGTACTCTCTCCTCAAGCCATTTTAGGGGTATTGGGCTTTCAGTATTCTGGGCCAATTCACCAGGTTCTCAGGGTTACCTCTTGGGTATTGCTTCCTGGGTGATGGGTGTGGGATCAAGGCTAAATTTTGAAGATCCAGCCCTGCCGAGGTGTCTGGGGGATCAGGAGGTAGGGAGAGGCAAAGGGGAAGGGAAAAGGGGTAGTTAGTAAGTATCACATCACCTGGTATTCTTTATACAATAAAAGTTGTCACTTATTAAACATATGGCAAAGACTAATTTTTTTTTCTTTGCAATATGAGTATTCAACCCAAGGGCATTCTACTTCTGAGCTATATCCTCATCCCTTTTTAAAATATTTTTTATTTTGAAACAGATTTTTATTTTGCCCAGGCTGGCCTGGAACCTGCAATCCTCCTGCCTCAGCCTCCCAACAAAAACTATATTTTATAAATATTATTTCGAATCCTAAAAACGTGGTACTACAATGTAAAAATTACTAGGTTTGATTATGTCTCAGGTACAAATAATTTCAGTAACTTACTCATGTCCAAATGGTGGGCACAATAGTCTTCCCCTATCCACAGTTTTGTTTGCCATAGTTTCAGTTACCTATGGTCAACCATGGTCTGAAAACATTAGGTGGAAAATCTCAGAAGTAGACAATTCATCAGGTTTAAATTGCATACTGTTCTGAGTAGCAAGATGAGATATTGCGCCACCTTGCTCCTTCTGGTCTGGGAGGCGAATCATCCCTTCCTCCAGTGTATCCATGCGGTATGCGCTATCCGCCAATAAGATACCTAGCGACCTCTCTATTATCAACTCCACCTTTGTGATATCACAGTGTTTGTGTTCAGTTAACTGTTATTTAATAGCGGCCTCATGTTGCAAGAGTAGTGATGGCAATTTTATTACAGTACATTATTACAATTCCTCTATTATACTATTAGTTATTATTAGTTTCTTACTGTGCTTAAGTTATAAATTAAATTTTATTATTGGTATGCATGTGTAGGAGAAGCATGATATACATGGGGTTCAGTATGGCAGTTGTAGGCATCTACTGGACATCTTGGAGTGGATTCCCTGCAGATAAAAGGTACAGTTGTGTATGATAATCCAGAATTTGAACCCAGGCCCGTTTGCCTTTAATGTGTGGTCTCCCCCCCCCCCCCCCCCCCCAGCCACACTTTCTCCCAAACTCAGAGATGGCACTGGTTGTTCCTATGCCACTGGAGAGCCTTCTCTTCTCATTTCCCTTGTATACCTTTAGGTTCAGGCCCAATGGTAGAAAGTATACTGTCCCTTTGAGCTAGGAAATCTTTATTTTTGGTTGTATGGTGAAATACTAGTGAAACTACACAGCTACTCTTAAATTCAGAGCTACTCTTAAATGGTGATATAGTCAAATTTCCTATCAGAAAATGAAAGTCAGCTGGGGATGGTGGCCCATGCACGTAGTCCCAGTACTTGGGCGGCTGAGACAGGAGGATTGCAGGTTTGAAGCCAGCCTCAGCAACTTAGCAAGGCTCTTGACAACTTAGTGAGAAACTTGTTTCCAAAGAAAAAAATAAAATGGGGTGTGGAAAGGTCTGGCTTGGAGGTAGAATGCCCCTGGTTTCAATCCCCAGCTAAACATATATACACACACATGCACATGCAGGTGTGTCTGAGCCTTCTCCTCTGTCCAGTCAACACCTGTTGCCCCGGTAGTGACTCAGGAGATATTACTGAGTACCACATGTGAAAGGCACAGTGCTAGGTGTAGGTGGGGTGGGTGGGTCTGAGGGTCCCCCACCAGGGGCAGTTAGGCCACATGCCATGAACACCCAGAAGTAGGGCATCCTCCCCTGCTCTGGGTACTGGGGAAAGCCTCTGGAAGGAAGTGACATTGAAATGGCCCCTGAGCTGGGCATGGTGGCCCACACCTGTAATCTCAGTATGTGGGAGGCTGAGACCAGAGGATCACAGGTCTCAGGCTAGCCTTGGCAACTTTGTGGGGCCCTCAGCAGCTTAGTGAGACCTTGTTTCAAAATTAAAAAAAAAATAGGGCTGGGGGTGTAGCTCAGAGGTAGGATGCCCTGAGTTCAACCATGGACTGAGAATCATGAACAGATGGGACTGGCCAGGAGAGAGAGGGGCCCTGCTGGGGAGAAAAAATGCTGTGTGCAAATGCTTGGAGGCTGGAGGGTGTGGAGAGAAACAGACAGACAGACAGACAGACAGACAGACAGACAGTAGGACACCTCTGGGAAATTGGAGCTTGGCATAGTGAGTGAAATAGCCCTGTAGAGGTTGGCAGGGGTCAACTTGGGCCTTGCAGGGGAGTGTGTAATTGAACCCAAGGACAGCGGGGAGCCCCTGAAAGCTTTCAGTGGGGAGTGGAATTTTAGTCCTGAGTATTTTGGATGCTGCCTAAGTATTGTTTTTTCTTTTCTTTTACCCTGGAATCACCTCTAAGGAAAGGCATCTCTACATCTTTGGCTGCTGGTCTGGCAGAATGTGCAGAGCCTACAGAGAGAAGGAAGACAAAGGGAAAGGGGGACGGGAGAAGGGAAGCAGGGAGAAGGCTGCGGGAGGGCTGGGAGCTGCCATTCTGCTCCCCCAGCTTCTCTCCAGCGGCACATGTAGAGTGGTTCAGCCCGAAGCCTCTTGGGAGGAGGATGGTATCTGGAGCTAAATATATATCGATAGGTATTTTTAGAGGGTTTTTCTGTAAGAAGGCTGCCCTAACATATGAGTTTCCCTAGCAGCTAAAGATCGAGGAAAGCACACTTTTCCTCTGGGAGCATTGTCTCTCTAGTGCCGAGAATGTGGGGGAGGTGTCGTGAACGCAGCCCTGGGGGCCCCCCGGCCCGATTTAAATCCCCATGGTAATAGTGTGATAGCGCTGGGTATTTATATAGCATGTCTGTGCCAGGGAGGTTGGCAGGATTCAACAGACCTGCCTTTTGCTGGCCCTTTCTGCTCTAGGTGGGCGAAGGAAGGGAGGTGTGGAGGGGATAGGTTTGGGAGTGTGTCCTTTTGGAAATGAGATCTCAGGCTGGGTGAGGAGATGTGAGGGGCTTGTGGCCACCCAAGGCAGATGATGCTGCTGACGGTGGGGAGTTCTGCTCACAGGCTTCCTCCTAGCAGAGAGGGTGGCAGCTCCACCTCCCCCCTGGCTTCTTGTTCATCTCTGGCTCCATACTGGGGAGCACAGCCACTACCTGCAGCATCTTCTGTTATCTGGATGTTATTGATGTTCTGATGTGTCTCCCCCAAGATGAGCAAATGGTAGAAAAGATAAGGTTAGGGAGCAAAGTTTCATTTGTTTTTATTCTTTGTTCTTAGAAGGCAGCATTTTGATTCCGGGGGGTGAAGAAGGCATAATGCGAAGCTTAAAGGTCTCTCTTGAGCTCTGTGCTGATAAGAAATGCGGTGTCTTTAAATCAGAGTACAAGTTAGTAGTTGATAGGCATTCAAGTTGGGATTACCCTTGGGTAGTAGGCAGTTTTTTTTTTTCCTTCATATATGAACTCTGTCTTTTTATCTATATTGAGATGCATCATTGATTCACTTAACAGATATTTACTGAGCACCTACTGGGTTCTAGGTGTAAGACATTGGTGTCGGATGGTTTCTCTTTCCTGAAAGACTTCTTGCCACTCCTGTTGATAGAAGCTCAAGGGCCTGCATTGGCTTTGGGGTTAGCAAAGAAGCGGAAAGGTAGAGGGAATGAAGGAAGCTTCTAAATTCCCAAGTGGTTTAGTGCCCAGGTGGTTTAGTGGGGGATTTCTTTTTTCCTGGCGTTACATGAGCTCAGGGTGATTTAAGGAGAGAGATTATGGCAGGATGCTTGCTAAGTTTGACCTCTCTCCTGGGCCCGGAGCTCCCACTGGAAGGCAGTTGGGTGCATGCGCTCTTACACATGTATGTGGAAGAGGGAGGGAGGGGCAGTGAAAACCCCAAGGCATGTTTGCAAAACAGAGATGCATATAGCATACATGTGCATTCCAGAGATTTCCAAGATAGAATCGAGGATTACAAAGGAGTGTTTAAGTTTCCTTTCTGTGGATGGAATATGTCTCTTCACCTGGGGAAGAGCTTCGTGCACTTGTGTCTAGGTTGTAAATATAGTCCACAGTTGAGTATAAATGCTTTGGTGTGATATGTGAAAATGTGTGTGTGACTGAAGTCAGGAAATAGCAGCTGTGTTGAGTGCAGAGTGGTTTTCAAAGGGAAGAGGTGAAGGGGGACAGTGCAGATGCTGAGAAAACAAAGAGGGTGTGCTGGTCTAAAAGAGAAAGTATGCAGACAGGTAAGTCTATGTTTATAAAGCTCAGTCACTGAATGTTAGCTCTGGGAGAATGGTCTGCCCCACTTTCCCTTACTTTCTATTTTTTTTTCACAGAAGAGAAAATAGACACAAGTTGCTTTCAGGATCTTATAGATGGGATGTTGGAGTTGACATTCAGAACTTGGTTTGTGTAGCTCAAAATCTGGGACCCTGTTACAGTTATACTCTACTAACCTTGGCAGTGAGAATCTGCTGCTTTTCGGTTATCTTCAGGCCATCAAGATGAGCATGATTAAAATGAGATTATTATTTGACATTTGACGGGAATATTTATGTGCAACTTACATGGAAACAGGGTGTGATCTAGTGAGCTGAACGATTGAGGGCTCTGGGTTCTGTCTTGGTCCCTACATGCATTCCTTCTGTGACCAAGGTGGTAGTGAGCCATCTCTTCTTCAGTTTCCTTTATGAAGGTTCATTTATGGAAGGAAAGTAACATCTGCCCTAACTACCCATCGGGTCTTGTGACAAGCAGATAGGACAGTGACAATGCTAATGGCACCAGGAGCTCACATACCTTATTTTAAATGTATACACTGTGTCAGCACTCACATACATAGCCACATATCACTTAACGAGGGGGACGACAACTGAGAAATGTGGTATTAGGTGATTTGTCATTAAGCAAACATCGCAGACTCTATTCACACAAACTAAGAGAGCTATGATATCACTAGGCCATTTAATCTTATGGGACCACGGTTGTATCCATGGTCCATTGTTGATGGAACCATTGTTATGCAACACAGGACTGTATTATTTTAAATATAGAAACATAGGGAAAGGCGGATGCTGTCTCCATTTTCCAGATGAGGAAACCAAGCTCAAAGAAGCTGAGTCACTTGCTCCAGGCCAAACAGCTGCTAAAGGGTGGGATTTGCATTTAATTCTATTATCAACAATTCTACAGCCTGTGCTGTATCTACTGTATGGCAAAGTACCAAATCAGTGAGCAAAAACCTCTTCCCTCAGGACAGTGATATTATAAAGATAAATGTTAAAATGCACATAAGGCATCCCAGGTACAGTAAAAGCAGGCATAAAAACTGAAATTATTCAAAATATATGACTTTGTGGACCTCACTAGAATAACTTCTTATCTCTAACACTAGCAATCACAGAGACACATTTCACTGAAACCTATTACAAATTATAAAACTGTGGCTAATTTAAAATTTTCCATTAGCTGGGTGTGGTGGCCCATGCTTGTAATCCTGGTACTTGGGAGGCTGAGACAGGAGGATCGCAAGTTGGTGACCAGCTTCAGCAACTTAATGAGATCCTGTTTCAAAAATTAAAAATAAATAAAATAAAATAGGACAAGGGGTATAACTTGAGGTAGAATGCCTGTGGGTTCAATCTCCAGTACTAACAACAACAAAAATTCCATTATTTATTATTTTGTGTCAAGACAAAAGTTTACTACAAACCGAATAATATTTCCTTTAGTAGTATATCTAATTTTATCAACACTAGTAAAGTTTACAGTTATTACGAACAAGAACAACAAAGACATTCCAAGAGTAAGTGGATGCAGAAGCCTTCGTTTTTAACTTTATTGACGATGGACAATCTTACATCTTCTGGAGTCCCATTGTTTGGTATTCACATTGTCTTCATCCTCTGTTCCCCTTCCCACTCCTCACAAAATACTCACAGGTCCCCATGCTTGTAATCCTGGTACTTGGGAGGCTGAGACAGGAGGATCGCAAGTTGGTGCCAAGAAAGGGGGTGCCACCCTTTCTCTCAGGTGTGAGTAGTATAGGGAAGGCTGGAGACAAGGCCCCCTTCCCTCAGCAGAGATGTCCAGTCAGAGGAGAAGTGAGCTTGGGCTTCCTCCACCTTGCCTTTCATTTCCTTCCTTCTCGGTTGCCACTCTTCTGTCAGGCGCCTGGACGTTGGTGACAGGATAGTGGGGAAAGGGTGTTCAAGGCCGTGGCTTTTCTCCATGGCCTTCAACTCTGGGACAGTGACTGGGAGGCAGAGTGACAGGTGTAGCTGCTTCACATTTCAGGTCTAATGTGTTGTTCATTTGCAATAATTTACATTCCTCTCACTTCATCCTCATCATCCCTCAGACCCAGCGGCCTTTGGGGAGATATTCCTCAGCTCTGCACCACTCGGCTGGTCTTGGGCTGCTAAATAGAACAAATGTGGAGGTTTCTTGCTGTTGAGTATTAATTAAAACTCTGAATGAGCCGGGCGTAGTGGTGCATGCTTGTAATCCCAGCATCCGGGAGGCTGAGATCGGAGGATCTGGGTTCCCAGCCAGCCTCAGCTACCTAGTGAGGCACTCCACAACTTAGTGAGACTCAGTTTCAAAATAAAGAATAAAAAATAGGGCTGGGGGTATAGGTTGGAGGTAGAATGCCCCTGAGTTCAATCCCCAGTACCGCAAAAAACAAAAACAAAAACAAAAAAAACCTCTGAATGAAGGTGAAACAGTTGTAATGATGCATCTCAAGGCCTTGATCCTCGCCAATCTAAGCCTGCCTATTATGGTTACATATAGAATGTCCCCTGAAGAGCTCATGTATTAATGTTCAGAATTTATGTAATTAAGTTAAAAGGGTTGCATTGGATTAACTGGGTTGTGATTTGAATAGGTGAGGTGTGGTTGGATGAGATGGGTCCCTTACGGGCTGTGCTTGGGTCTTACACTCTTTTTGCTCATTTGCTTACTTTTTAAATTATGGTTAAGCCCTTGCTCTTTCCCATTCTCTGCTTCCTGCTTCCGTGCCCCGAGCTCCACAGACCTGGCCTGGCATGGACTGAACCTCTGAAATCTCCCAAAACTGTGAACAAATAAACGTTCCTTTCTCTAAGTTGTGTGGTCAGTTGTTTTGGATTACAACAGTAAGAATGCTGACTGAAACATTGCCTAATACCCATGTGTGAAGCTTTGAAGTATGAGGTTAGAAAAGACTTAGGAGGAGTCAGGAGAAGATGAGAGGGAAGGAAGGAGAGAGGCAGCCAATATTATAGAGCATATCCTGTGTTCAAACATTGTGCTGATTGCTAGGGATACCAGCAGTGGACAGAAATATCATCTCCATTGTCTTGGAGCTTGCTATCTAGCAGAAAAGACAGATATAAAATTAAATTTAATGGTGTAGGAAGTGCTGCAAAGGAGAAGTGTTAGAGTGCTAACAGAATTTTTCATTTGAATCTTAACCTAATCTGAGGGGAGCAGGGCCAAGAAACTGATGATGACATTGAGACCCACACAGAGTTGCATTTAGCGAGGGTGGTGAAAGAAGGGGGAGGGGGGAAGATGAGGGAAAGTGTTAGGCGGAGGGTAGGGTGGGTATGCAGGGCTGGAGATGGGAGAGATCATGGCAGGACTGGGAAACACAAGGAAGGCTTGCGGGGCCCACGGTGACAGTAACCACAGGGCAAATGGAAAAGGAGGAGGGGTCCATATCCTTTATGGGCCTCAGTGGCATCTCTAAGGACAGTCAGGGGGAGGCCATTGAATGATCCAAACAGGACAGTGAACAGAGGAGAGTACTGTTTGCTGAGAAGAGAAAAGAACTTCCACAAATGACTTTGTGTCTGCTCAGAATTACGGACTTGGAATGAATATCCTCAAAGAGTCCCTGCCATCTCTCTTGCCTCCTCCCTCCTCCAGTATTGGTCCTCAACTATAATTTTGTTTAACTGTACCAAAATGCTGCCTATAGACCTTATAATCTAGGCTATTGCATTCTAAAGATTTGTTAACCTGCCCAGAGTGGAGACATATCTCTGCCCTCGGAGATCATACTCTGAGCATCTCCTACTGATTCAAATAATGGGTGAGAATTGATGAGTGTGAGCGCTTTTATTTTCGATGCTCAGCAGAGAAATTATTTTAAAAATGCTTTCCTGAGAACATTGCTATGTGATTATTATGATTTTTATTTTCCAAATAGAACAATAGTCAAAAAATCAAGCCAACCCACATGATTGTTTATAGGATGTTTCTCTTTTCCCAGTTTCTTAAGCCCATGACACATCATGATGCTGAATCCAGATCCTCTTTGAACTCTAGTTAATAACCACCATAAATATAATATTTTGTGATGTGGGGGCTCCTTCTCATGAGGAGCTCAAAGTGCTCTGTAATTTACCCTTTCCCTACTCTCCATTTGGAAAAGGGAAATAGAGACCTTCTGTTCCCTTTCTAAGTATTATACTTTCCCAGGAACAGGCTACATGGATGTGTTCTTCGTATCTGGAGAGGTATTAAATTATCACCCCAATATTTTCTACTGACTACTAAAATCCCATATTTTCTCTTCTGATGAGTGCAGCAAATTGACTCCTTCTTAGAGCAGCCCACTGACTCCTTCTTAGAGCTTTGTTGTGGGGATGACTTGGGCATCCAGCCCCTCTTCTTCAATAAACAAATCCAAGTTTGGGTTAGGTTCTTCCTACTGGGAATATGATGAAATCAAAGTTTAACCAGGTAGTATTACAAATCAAGGAGGAAGGATGTCCATGATTTCAACTCTCCCCAGCAGTAGCTGGTCTGAACCCAAGTGAAGCTAAGCACCAAAAAGTTACCCAGAAATTCAAACGATAGAACCGTAGACTCTTGAAAAGTTAAAGCAGAAATCAATCTCAAGAATCACCAGTCATTCCAGTGGTTTTCAGCCTGTGGATCATGGGGCTCTGGAGACCCCTGGGATTACTGCAGTGGGTGAGCAGGTCCATGGCCACACCCAGCATTGGCTGTTCTCAAATAATGTTTTTCACAAATATGTATGTATCACAGTATAATTTTTGTAAAGCATGAGGATGCTATTGTGACTTATAAACATAAGTACATTTAAAACCACTGTTGACTAAATAGTGGCATTTTCTTCTCTTCATCGAGTCAGCAGAGCATAGTGGTTAACAATTTGGACTTTGTAGACAAGCAGATCTTGGCCGTTTACTAGTTCTGTGGCTGTGAGCAAGCGATCCGGCTTCTCTAAGCTCCATGTCCCCATCTATATTAAAAAGGGGGGTGTGGGGGTGGATAACAATATCTATTTAACAAAATTGTTATGGGATAATTTTTATTCATATCCCATTGACAAGGAATACTTGCATGGCTGAACCCAGTTGCAGATGAAACTGAGAAATCTAAGTCCTAACTATGTGGCTTCTCCCTAGCAGGCACCTTACATTGTGGGAAGGAGAAGTAGTGGCTCTTCATTGTCCATATGAGGGTTAAATAAGAAAATGTAGGTTAATTGTCAGACATATAGGGGATGTGCAATGAATGTTTTCTTTGAATTATTAGTAACGTTCATTGATTCAATAAATATTTACTATGCATATTAAAAACATTTTACTAATTACTATGGCTAAAAAAGATATACACCTGTTCCTAAGAAGCTTTCAGTCTGATGCAGAAGTAATGTAGGTACACAGATAATTTTATAATTTTAATTAGAGCTCAACATCATTTTTTTTTTTTTTTTTTTTTTGCGGTACTCAGGATTGAACTCAAGGGCATTCTACCTCCGAGCTATATCCCCAGCCCTATTTTTTATTCTTTATTTTGAAACAGGTTCTCACTAAGTTGTGGAGTGCCTCACTAGGTAGCTGAGGCTGGCCGCGAACCCGGATCCTCCGGTCACAGCCTCCCGAATGCTGGGATTACAAGCATGCGCCACCACGCCTGGCTGTTTAACACCATTTGATCAGGAGAAAAGATCATGGAAATAAGTTTGTTCCAATCTGTCCATTTGGCTTTCCATCTGTCCATCTATTTACCAGTTATGCACTGCTTGCCATGTACAAGGCCTACTTATGAACAATAAAAGAGAGAGCAGTAGAATTCAATGAGAAGGGTGGAAGATCATTAGGATTTTGATTTCCTTTTGCCTTGATACAGCAAATGTTAATACTTGACACCAGAGGCTAGCATAAGTAGACATCAGACCCTTTTGCCACGTGTGTGTGTGTGTGTGTGTGTGTGTGTGTGTGTGTGTTACTGAGGGTTGAACTTAGGGACATTCTACCTCTGAGATACACCCCTAGCCCCATTTTATTCTTTATTTTGAAGCAGGGTCTCACTAAGTTGCAGAGGGCCTCACTAAGTTGCTGAGGCTGGCTGTGAACCTGTGATCCTTCTGTCTCAGCCTCCCAAGTCCTGGGATTACAAGTGGGCACCACCACACCCAGCCTTGCCATATTTTTTGAACAGACTTTGAAGTATAAGAATGAGGAACAATTATTTTATTTTATTTTATTTTTAGATGTTTTATTTTTCCTCTTCAAGATAGTAAAGCCTAGAGGTAGATAGTCAGCTGAGGCTATTTATAAAATGTCCATGTTGCCCTGGGTATCACTACTGGTTAATATCTGTCAATCCAAACTCTGTGGCCCAACAGGAAAGAGGACCAGGAGTCAGTTTCACAGGGAAAACCAGTTTTTCCACTTCCACTCATTTCTATCCTTAGCATGTACCAAGAAGGTTGAGAAGTTAGAAGTTTAGTTATGAACCGTGTGTAGTGAAAAGAAATAGAGTTGGAAACAAATAAATGATTGCCATGAGCCTTTGGCGGAGGAATTATTATTGTAGCTATAGTATTGGAATGGTCCTCGGGGATGTCGATTATGTTGGTCCTTACTGTAGTTTACGACCTGCCTTCTATATAGCATTCTGTAATTGGATCTAGGAGAGCTGTCTTTTGGAAAGGGAAGAGGCCAGTTTGGTTCCAAGTTTGTGATGCTAAGAAAAGAAGTTTCAGAAAGCAGGTTCCCAAATAATTCAATCTCCTTGATATTTCCTGTATATGTTTCTGGGAAAGGGCTCCCGAATTGAGCCCTGGGCCCTTATTGATGCCTGGTCAACAAGACATCTTCACTCTTCAACAAGAAGGAAGAATGTCCATGAGAGCTGGAACTACAGAAATGCCAACTTAATTAACAGCTCATGGTCAGTGCTCGTCGCTGCATTAAATGTTTGCAAGGGTTTTAAATCTCCTGGGTTCTTGGTTAGTTCTCATAAGAGTAGATGTTTATAAAATGAGACAAGCTTGTGTGCTCGGTCTCTTCTGCATAGTCATTTCCCTTTCTGCTTTTCTGCCATGTTGTGACCCAGTCAAGGACTCCTTCGGCTGAGCCAAGCAAAATGCTGGTCCCGTGTTCTTGAATCTTTAGGGCTGTGAGCTAACTAGACCTCTTGTCTTTATTTTGTTCTAGCAACAGAAAATGGACTCACTCACAATGTTTAGATGGCTCACAGTTTTCCCCATATTATGCTGCTAGTGGTTGAAGATAGGGCGCAAATGAGCTAGTCTGACTTTAGAGCTCGTGTTTTAGTGACAGTGCTATATTGCCTTCCTAATTCGTCTGTCAGGATGGCTGCCTGCTCTGGGTTTTAAAAATTCCCAATGCATCTTTTATTTTTATTTTTTTAGTGGTAAATAATAATTATACAGCATAGCAGGTTTCATTGGGGCATATTCGTGCATGCACATAATTTGATCAATTTCAATCCCTAGTACCTCCCTTTTTTTCCTCTTCTCCTCCCTCCCCCCATCCTCTTCCACTCTCCTAATGGTCTCTTTTCTATTTTCATGAGATCTTTTTTTTCTCTCTCTATCTTCCATATATGAGAAAAAACATATGACCCTTGACTTTCTGAGTCTGGCTCTTTTATGTAACACAATGTTCTCCAGTTCCACCTATTTTTCTGCAAATGGCATAATTATGTTCTTTATGACTAAATAAAGCTCCATTACGTATATGTACCACATTTTCTTTATCCATTCATCTGTTGAAGGACACATAGGCTAGTTCCATGACTTGACTGTGGTGCTAATGCATCGTAACTGAGAAAGGCGAAAGAACGTGTCTGTTAGCATGTCAAAGTCCATCCCTGGGAATAGGAAACTCTCTTCTTCATTTCAGTGACTGAGAAAATGTCATTTATTGAAGAGAAGTAAAAGGACAATAGATTATTGGATTTTTAAAATATCATTTTGATCCTGAAAACATTTTAGACATATTGTCTATTCAGCACTTTAAAGTAGGTTAATGTTACCATGCAAGATAGCTTGGCAGGGTGGAAGAACACAGACTCTGGACTTATGTAGTTCTGCATTTGAAGTCTGAATCTGGCTCTATGACCCGCAGTGAGCTATTTAACCTTTGAGCCTCAGTTTCCTCATTGAGAAATTAAGAATTAATTGATTTGTGTTTTATGAGGATCAATTGGTATGATATACGTAAAGCACTTGGAACAATGCTCTGTTCATAGTGGGTTTTCAGTAAATAGTATCTATTGCAATTTCTCAGTTTATTGATGAGGAAAAGGAGGCACAGAATAAGCTAATGTATTCTCTGAGTTTCTCTAAGATCCACAAAAATTCTTGGTATAGCTGGGATTAAGTTGATATCCATGTATTTTCAGTCTGTTGTTATTTGTATTGGATCATACTAGTTTCTAGAAAATACTAAATCTTGAGATGGTGTCTTAGTCTATTTGGGATCCAATGACAAAAATATAATAGATTATGTGGCTTGTAACCAAGGGAAATGAGTTTCTCCAAGTTCTGAGGGCTGGAAAGTCCATGATCCAGGCAGATTCAGTGGCCCTTTTCTTGTTCATAGACAGTTATCTGTGTCCTCACATGGCCAAAGGGGCAAGGTTGTCTGGGGTCTCTTATAAGGGCACTCAGACCACCGAAGGTCAGAGTCCTTATGACTTAGCTCTCACCCAAAGTCCCTGCCTCCAAATACCATCACATTGGGAATTAGGTCTCTACATGTGGATTTAGGGGATGTACACACATTTAGCCTCTACCATAGGCTTCAGGTGCCTGGAATCGCTTCATGTCTGATATGCATTCATAGCTCTCAGTTTATCCTGAATGGAGGTTTCAAAGTAGGATTGAATAACTGTATTTACTTGATGGGTAAATACAGGCCCAGTCTCAACAGATTAGGAAAAATAACAGTGCAAGGCTGGTGGATGTGGTCGTCTTTTTCTCTCCTTACCTTCTTTCAAATTCTCATTATTAGAGTTCTTGTTTTAAATGTACCTGCTCAAAAAAAAAAAAAAAACAATCCATTTTATTTCTTTTCTATACTTATTTACCTCCCATGCCTTTCCACTTACATAATTAAAATCCCATGACAGTTCTTGTTGTTGATGACTACATATTATCTGAGTCTTCCTCTTCTTTGAGAGGATAACACAATTAATACTTATTATAATCAATGGTTTGCTTGCTTTTCTGTTTACGATTGACATTCATTAGGTCTTACCTCTGTCCTTCGTTTTCCTTCCCTTAATTTATTTCTATATTGATCAGAATCTTATAAATCAGCTATCAAGCACATTATTAAACTGGGCTGGAAACACTATCTTTTTCATTTTGTTTCCCCACCTCCACTCCTTTTCAGGCCTGTAAGTGTGCCTACATGTACAGCACTAAATTTGATGCTGAATTTATAGTAGATTTTTGATACTTCTGTGTAACTGACAGTTTGACAGTCAAATCCAGTCAATTTCAGTAAGAAGTAGTGTGTTGTAGTGAAAAACCCATCCAGACCAAAATTGATCAAATCTTGGTAATGGTCCTTATGGGTGGTCTAACTGTAGGATGAGTAGCTTTCCTGAATCTTAGTTAAAGAAAAAGAAAAAAAAGGTGATAATACCAGGTTACAGTGGTATTGAGACAAGTAGATGGAAGGACATTCCTAACAGCATCTGATCCCTTAGTTGCTGCCGGTACCTTTCCCTGTCCACCCTTCTCCCATCCCTCCCACTCAGTAGAAGGAGTCATGGGGGCACCTTATGCAGTTATCTGTATTCAGGTCCCGGTGCTGTAGAGGAGGGAGCCTATTAAAGTTTGATGATGCTCTTGGGATCTGCTGGGCTGGAGGGGGTGAGATGGAAGAGAAGAGAAAGAATAAGAAATAGGAATAATAAGAAACTTTGCAGTTCTTGAAGAAGGTAGGCACTGGCTTAAGGCTTAGGATCTATCCCTTTGTGTATCTACCTACCTGTGGATCATTATTCCTGACTGAGGTTTACATCCAACTCTATCTGCATCTCCACTTCATCACTATCCTCTGTACTATATATTATCCCACCGAGAACTCTTGAATGCAAACAGCATGGCAGTCGTGTACCCCAGCAGTTTTCTTTCTGTATCAATGATTTTGTTGAAAGGATTTAAAAGCCTTTTCCTGCCTATGGAGACACTATAACTTGTTTCTGTAAACTGCCTAAGCCCTGTGCCTGACCAATTTGGTTTTTTTCTTTGCTGGGAAGAGCCAACCCTAAGAAAGTACTGGGGATAAACTACCCCCGTCTGACCTTGGGTGGATGTTTAAAAAGGACAGTGAGTTGGTTCTTACCTTACTAGTAACTCTGACCTGCTATTTGGGAGAAACTCATTTCTTCCTAGGGCAAGAGAGATTATCTTCTGTGTATTTATGGGAAGGGAGAGAGCAAAAAGTCAAGGTATTAGAAATATGATGATTTAGGGGATGAGATTTTAGTAAGCACAAAAAGACATTCTAGAAAGGGCAACTTTTCATACCACAATGTTAGTTCTTTTCTACCTCTTTGACTTTTTCTCTTTCAAGAGGAAATTCTTTCTTTCAGATGACACCTTTTGTAACATTGTCATTTCTATCAGTGGAATCAGTAGCGTGTGTGTGGTTACAAGGGAAAAGGCCTTGACATGTATCAGGGATGCCAGGATCTGCTCTAGGCCCTGCCAGTTCCTGCTAAGGTCCCTGTGTAAGCTGATTAACACCCCAGCTGCAGTTTATTCACAGGTCACCTGGAAGGTTTGTATAGATGGACTCTGGGGAATCTTGAACTGCCTGACATGGCATTAAAGGTTTGTATACATGAGCACTTCCCCCCCAGAGCAAAAGTACCTAGCTCTTACCAAATGAACTCAGCACCCACATTAGACTTGAGAATTTGAGTTTTATTCTTTCCTGACATCTGGACTTTTCTGTCACACTTGATGTTTTAAATTACTACTCAACTATATATGGTCAGCAGGTCCTTACTTTGCTCTCTGTTTATTTCTACCATCTCTCCCCTTGGTGGGAGGATCACAATCTGACTTCTTCCAACCTTGGATCTGTGCCTGTACCAATCTATCATGGCGTGTTCAATTGAATAACTTCTTTCTTCCTCTCCCCTGACCAGGGTCTTTCGACACACTTTCCTTCCCCCTTTGATATGGTATCCCAAGCTTCCATCAGTGACTCCCGTCCCTATCCTGATGTCCTTCCCCCTGCTATCACCTAAGCCTCCTTCACCCCTGAAAGGCCGGGCTCCATCCTGCCTTTCTCATCGCAAATTGTCTCCCTCTGTTTCCGTACCTTGCTGGCACCCTCCTTGTTTCTGCGTCTTACTGTTCCATGTCATGATGGACTGATCAGTCAGTGAATCGAGTTGATTCTCTCTAAGCCACTATCCACTGTCTTGTCGGTACCAGCTCCCTGGGGAGGTAGCCCCCAGCTGTGCACTGACCTGACTTTTCCTCCACAGGCAGACTCTCTGTTCCCTCCTGCACTGTTCTTGTGGGCCTCTTGTTTTCTTTGTTGAGGTTGAGGGCTGGCTCTCGTGCTTCTTCCCTTGTAATAGACGTCTAAGGAATGCAAGATAAATGGGGGGCTGAGAAGCCAGGTCTGTGCAAGCTGCCCTTGGAGCCCAGAGGGAAGAGCGTATGCTTCCTCCATTGTGTTCATTCATACTCCGCGCGGGGTGTGTTCCTGCTCCCCAGCCCACATAGCGGGGTAGCAATCTCCACCAAGACTGAACCTTAGGCCCAGTGCAGTGAGTGTGTGGGTGCTGAGCCCACAGTCCAGCATGGGGTGACATCGAGTGGGTGTTCAGGTCAGGAGTCTGGTGGAGAAGTGTGTTCCTCCCCTCCTACCCGGTAACCCATAGCCTTTATCCACTTCACTTAAAGGAGGTTGTTTTCTTTCTCTGTGTTTTTGTTGTTTTGTTTAAAGTAAATGAAGTATTAATACTATCAATTGTTTGCTGGGCACAGATTTCTTTTTTCTTCAATCAATCTCGTTTCCCCTTACCCCCAGGACAATTAGCAAAGTGTTTGGTCTTTGGTTTGGATGAATAATTGATTCAGAAGCTTTGTGAATGATTCATGTCCCATATGGTGGGGCAACAGGATGTGGGGTGTGTGTGTGTGTGTGTGAGTGACAGCAGCATGTCAGATCAAAGGTCACAGGCTGCTCCTTGGCTCAGTAGAGGGACTGTGCAGATCACTCCAGGAGCAGAGCAGGTCGTGCACAGTCTTTCTCTGCTATTCTCTCAAAGGGAGAGGGTGGAGCTTCTTCAGGAAAGCAAGATTCTCCAAGAATGTATGCACTTCAGTTCTTCTAGGGCAGTGGTTCTGTCTTGGTCAGATTAATTAATGAATCGGGGTTCATTCTCGCTAAACGATTATCCACTGTCTCCAAGATGGATGGCTGGTTTGATGTTTTCAAAGCATTTGAGGAAAAAAGCACTCTTGCCTTCCTTTGCATTACAGTATTTCAGACCTTTCTGGTAGGGGACATTTTTTGTTCTGATCTTAGTCTAGGTACTCCCTACTACTATACTAGTTCTGTTTCCTTGGATAGCTCCTTCAGTGAGGATGGAGAACCCCTGTTGCCATTCACAGATGTAGGGCTTCCTTGTCTTTAAAAAAAAAAAATGTTATTACATACTTTGTGTGTGAGACCATGGGACTGATACCTTGCTTGTAGAGGAGTGGTATTCCTTATGTAAATTCTTCTCTGCATTATTCATTTTGTAGGGAAAAGTTAAGACTCCTGAATACGTTCTAACCTTTGTAAGCCTACTAAGGAGAAATAAGTCTGTTACATTAAGTCCTGAGCTGAGTTCATTGTCTTGTAGGCAGTAAGACTCCATATTTTAATATAGAGACTAGAGACAGAGGCAACGTTTGAGTAAAATCCAAGACTGATGAAGATGTAGAAGTATGCTCATTGATATTTTTGCAGGATGATCATAAAGTACTCCCCCATATTTCCTAGTATAACTTTAGAGTTATACTTGTCATATTTAGGTCATCAATTTATATGGAATTTATTTGTATATACTGTGTGAGGTATGGCTATACCTGTATGTTTTTCCATAGCTTCCCAGCTCCATTTAGTGAAATAGAAAACCTTCCCCACTGATTTCTACTCTCACTTCTGATTATATGTCAAATTTTCATCTTTATATATAAAATATATATTAATTATAATATAGGATATAAAGAATATATATTCTCTGTATTTAAGCTCTCCATTAAATCCCATTGGTTATTATTAATGACTGTATTTTATAATGCTTCCTGTTAATCAGTAATACTAACCTTTTCTTTCCATTTTTCTTTAAAATTGGAATATTTGTGCCATTATACTTTCATATGAATGTAGAACTAACTTGTCAAAATCCTAAGGTTTTGTTTGGATATGCAGTGGATTTACTGACACATTTGGGGGAGAATTGACATTTTTTTTTACAATGTCTAGTCTTACCAGTATCTCTCCATTATATGGAGTATATTTTAGGTCCTATAAAGGCTTTGGAGCTTTCTACCTTTTAGGTCCTATAAAGGCTTTGGAGCTTTCTACCTTAAGGACTTTTACATTTTTGGTTAGGATTTTTCCTATTTATCATACAATCTTGTTGTTCTTGTGAATGAATTAACATTTTTTGCATTTCCAATAAAATGTTGCTGGTGTGTAGGAATGTTTTTTATTTGTTGATGCCATATCCAGAAATAAGAACCATTCTATTAATTAAAATGTTATCAATTTTTAAAATTGTGTATAAAATATCACACCAACTACAAATAATTGTTACTATCTTTCTAACTCATCTACTACATATTTCTTTTTTTAATTGCACTAACCAGAACCTATTGAATAATGACAATACTAGAGGCTATTTCCTTGTTGAAATATTCTCTATTAGGATATATAGTGTTACAGTAAATAACTTCTATAAAGGATATATATGTATATATATATATATGTATGTACATACACACATATAGTTACATGAATTTCAATAATAGCTCAAGATTTTCTTCTAATTCATAAATTAAAAGGTTTTGGAATTTCATTTTATAGAAGATTAATCATTGGAATTAAGAATACTATTGAAAATTCAGTTAAAAATTTTAATGTGAATAATCTACTTGTTTATTTTGGTGTGATCATATTCATATAATTTTGGTGGAACATGCTGTTATTATATAAATAAAGTATTTACTAAATTTAGAAACCTATGGGACAAAAACCTATGGAATGAATTGTGTCCGTCATATTCATCACAATTCATATTCAGACCCAAAGAGGGGTGGTATCATACAAGTTGAAATAGAAGCCATAGGCAAGAAGAAAAGTAACAAAGAAAATACAGCAAGTCCATTAAAAAGCAAGAATGTAGAGAAAAGAAACAATTTGAACATAAGACAAATAGGAGATATGGGAGTAGAAATCAGTTCTGACTTCATAGCAATCAGTACAAATGTAAATAGATTTAAACTCATTTCACAAAACACAGAGACCCAGTATTTTAACCACTTAGCTAAGTTTTAAAATGACACTGGAAAACCGAAAATAGAGCAGGTGGTAAAAGATATGTTAGACAAATTCCAATAAGAAGAAGTGATTATCACAATTTTCTTTCTTTTTTTTTTTTAAAGCAAGGCAAAAGTATGAGGTGGGATAATAATGCCTATTTAACTCTGATAAAATCATTCAAAAAGATCTAAAAGTTATCCACTGTCAGAATAAGTATCTTAAATATCTAATGGCCGATACTAAAGAGAATTCCAAGTGGTTTTGAATAAACTGCTACCCAAATCAGAGGTCTTTGTAAAAATGTTCAGTATCGTTTTAGGAATTTAGATTGATTTACAAAACGGGTCCCCAGAGGCTCAAATAGTCCTGAAATCTGAACGGTAAGGGGCATCAAGTAGAAAGAGCTCATATTACATTTCAACATAGTTTTTTGTGCATTCACTGCCAGCCTCTTTACTGAACTTTTGTAGTTCAGTTACTTTGTGTATTTATAAAAATATTTGAAATTTTTGATAAAACTTAGGTGTGTCTTAATGTGTATGCATGTGCATACTTGTATTTATATATATGCACTACCTACCACACCCACACCCACAAACACATGATATCACCCTTCAATAAACACAAACACACACATATATGATTTCTTCTAAAATATAACCAACTCTATTCTTGTCTTTTATCTTTTGTTGCTGATGACACTTCTCGTAGCAAGCAACATGGTTATTTCTTTATAAAAAAGTGTTTCCTCTTTCTCTGAAAACATTAGCCCTTTTTCCTTATTTTTTGATGTTCTAAAATATCATTAATATGTTCCTTCTATGATGGTTTGTATTTATTTATTTTTTTTATGGCATTTTCACATGAGTGGTCCTTTCAATCCAGAGACTCATAGTTTATTCAATGTTAGGAAGTATTTTCCAGTTATTTCTCCCTCCCTTCAAATTCCCCCTATTAAAAAAAAATAATGCTTTGTCTTCATTTTGTCTATTCTTTATTTCTAGAATTCATTCTGGATGATTTTGGAACTCAGTTTCTTATCTTTATACTGTTGTGTGTAGGGGGGGAGTACTGGGGATTGAACCCAGGGACATTCTATGTCTGAGCTAGGCACCCAGCCTTCTTTAAAAATTTTTAATATTTTGAGACAGAATTTCAGGACTCTCAGATTGCTGAAAGTCTTGCTAAGTCACTGAGTTTGATCTTGAACCTGCCATCCTCCTGCTTCAGCCTCCCAAGTACTGGGTTTACAGATGTGTCCCACCACACCTGGCACTTTCATTTTTTTCCAATTGTTTTGTGTGTTGATTTCTGGGAATATCGCTCAGTTCCATTTTCCAGGTCTCTAATTCAGCTGGTCTCTTTGACCAGTCTATTTACTCATTTTTTAAAAATTTTCTGTTATTGAAAGTTTCATTTGCACCATCCCTGGATACATGTTGAAAATACAATATTCTCACACTTTCTTCTAAGCTATTAAATGTCTGTATCCATTCCTGTGGAATCCAAGTTCTTTGATTGTGGCATTTGTTTTCTCTGTTCATGGTAGTGAATTTCCACAGGTGTTTGGTGATTCTTGGTTGTAATTTCATCTTCTTTCTGTGGCCTCTGTGCAAACTCCTTGGAAGGAGAAAAGCTATGAAGTTAATAGTCTCGAGACTGCAGCAGTGGTGGTGGTGAGACCCCTGGAAGACTGGCTGGACTCTTGCTGGTCCTCACTTGCCATTCATGCCCATCGATGGCAGATTTTCCTTTATTACCATCTGGTCCAAGGAGGCAAGGAAAAGGGAGTTAAAGTGTTAGATGAACATTCTGCTACCACACCCAAACTGTCACACTGATGGTCACCCTCAGATCCTTCCAGATTCCAGTCCACTGTCTGCAGGTGGAAGCACTGGGTCAAGGTGCCCACATCTAGAGCAGGCCCACTCTTCTCTGGGAGGAGGTTGGGGCTGGACGCTGGGGGCTGTGGCCTCTTTTTAAAAACCAGATTGCATCTACCTTCCGTCCTGAGGCGCTTCATCATGGCTTCTCAGCTACTGAGGGTTTGCTTCCCTTCTTACTTTCTAGCTTGGTTACTGTATGTATAAATAAAATGTTTTCTAGGAATTTCAGGGAAGGAGGGAAAGTTCACAGTGTGTGCTCAGCCTGCTGGTCTGAAAGAAGATGGAGCAACTTCTCTTGTAACCTCCCCAAGCCTCAGTTTTGGTTTTTCATTTGTTAGTTTGCTGTTTTGTTTTATTTTTGTTTTGGTACTAGGGGTTGAATCCAGGGTCCTTCTTCCTTCAAGTTACAATCCCCCACCCCGTTTTTTAGTTTTTGTTTTGAAACAGGGTCTTGCTAGGTTGCTGAGAATCTTGCTAAGTTACTGAGCCTCATCTTCAACCTGTGATCCTCCTGCCTCAGCCTCCCAAGTATTGCGATTACAGGCGTGCACCACCACGCTCAGCTGAGCCTCAGTTTTCTTATGGTGGAAGTGAGACGGAGATGAAGATGATGAGGGGGGTGGCAGTGGGGATGGTCAGCTAATATTTGAAAGAACAGTATCTGTTAGGCATCGTTCTATGTGCTTTCCACCTGTGAATTCATCTAATTCCTTTACTCAGTTACGTGCCTCCTACTTCATAAGGTGAAGTTGAAGAATTTGAGCTAACACACATAAAATGCATTCTGTGGTGCCTAAAACATAGGAAAACCACCAAAGATGGCAGCTATTTTTTTTCTCAGAGCTGACTGATCCTAGGAACTAACAAATAAATCTTGAATGAATGAAAAGTTACCAAAAAATTGCATTCCACTTGGTCTTCAGAAGAAGGGCTTGGGCAGGAGACTCTGTCTTAGTATTTTCTTCAATAAAACAACAATGACAACAACAACAAACTACTGTTGGGTTTCGGGACATTCCTGTCCAATAACATTTTTGGTTTTTATACTTTGAATTATTGGTGCTTGAAACCATTTTAACTTTTTCTGCTTTGTCATTTGACATGATCGCAAATAAACTTGTTTATGAGTTTTTTAAAAGAACCAGTTGTTCTTGACCCCTCATGTTCAGAGTGCTAAAAAAGATGTCAACTTTCCGCTCTGGGTGAGCTTAAAAGTTAATTTCTGTATACAGTCAGTTCTCTGTACCTCCCTGGGTTCCACATCCACGGATTCAACCAACCTTGGATGGAAACTATTAAAAAAATAATTGCATCTGTACTGAACATGTAGACTCTTTTCCTGTCGTTATTCTGTAGATAATGCAGTACAGCAACTATTTATATGATGTTTAGATTGTATTAGGTATCATAAGTAATGTAGAGATGATTTGGAGTATACAGGAGGATGTGCCAAAGTTGTCTGCAAATGCTATTCCATTTTCTATGAGGGACACAGCCATGCATAGAACTTTGTGTCTGCAGAGGGGAACCAGTCCCCCTGGGTACTGAGGGATGAATGTACTCATTCATTACCTGCACATTTGTATATACTGCGGGAGAAAAATGTCCTTTCTTTCGATGCTACTGCATTGAATACCAGTGTCTAGCACGATGTCTAGCACAGAGCAGGTGTTCAGTAAAGTACTGCTGAGTAAGTGGAATAATTATCCTGTGTAATATGTAAATGTGTATGCATATGTAAAGTAGGACGCCA
This sequence comes from Graphiurus murinus, assembly GCA_004027655.1. NCBI lineage: Eukaryota > Metazoa > Chordata > Mammalia > Rodentia > Gliridae > Graphiurus > Graphiurus murinus. Next base: position 93,422 of record PVLC010003139.1, read on the forward strand.
TCTTTGCCTTTGGGACCCATAGTCTAATAGAAGAGAGAGATTTGTAAGAAGTAATTGGGATATGCTACCACAGTGATGTTCTATAGAATACGTCCTGGGAGCATGGAGGAAGGGGATGGTAACTATGTTTAGGGGGAAAAAATGAAAGTCACAGGGGAGAGGATGTTTATTAAGCTGAGTTTGAAGATGGGTAGGGGGTTGCCAAGGAGGATGTGAGAAAGGGAGTTCAGCCATGAAATGTGGAGGATATCACATGGTATGAAGCAAACTGATTAGCAAAAGCCCTGAGGATCTACAAAGTGAACAATTTGTTCAGTGCTATGATGTTGATCTGAAAGGCTTTTGTTGAATTTTTGAGAAAGACCTTGCAGTATGGCAGGTGCGTCTTCACAACATATCATGACGACTCAATGCTTTGTTTAAAGACTTCCAATGGCTCAGTGTTCTCTATAGCACTGAGATCCTTCTTGACCTGACTCCATGCAGCCTGCCCCCAGCTACACAGGGCTGCTTGTGGTTCGTGGATTTTGACATATTTTGTGCCTCTTTGCTTTTAAATGTCCTGGTCATCTCTCTGGCTAAGTGTCTGTGGGTGTGCTTCCTCAGTTCCCTCCACTTGACCTTCACGGATCACCCTGAATTTCACTCGCCTGTGATGGCAGCGGTCAGCAGTGTCCTGTACTATGTGGGTTGCTCACCATCACCCAGGGTGGGGAGGGTTTATATCTTACCCTATGTGAGTGCCTTGTGTGTCTAGCACTTAGTAGTCATTCAGAAAATGGTACTTATTGAGCAGGTGAATGATTGGACGAGCCAATGAATGAGTTGAGAATGAGAGATATGATGGGGGGAGAATTTAGCAAGGCAGGCAGAATATTTCAAGGATCTGTTTTTTTTTTTTTTTTTTTTTTTTTGGTAATAGGGATTTAGGGATTGAACCAGGAGCATTTTATCTCTGAACTACACTCCTAGCTCCTTTTACTTTTTGGGGGTACTGGAGATTGATCCCAGGAGCATTCTACCTCTGAGCTACACCCCCAGACCTATTTTATTCTTTTTATTTTGAAACAGGGTCTCATTAAGTTACAGAGGACCTCACTAGCTGCTGAGGCTGGTTGCAAATCTGCCATCCTCCTGTCTCAGCCTCCCAAGTACTGTGCTTACAAATGTGTGCCACCACTCCTGGCTTTACTTCTTAATTTTGAAAGAGGATCTCGCTAAGTTGTGGAAGGTCTTGCTCAGTTGGTTAGGCTGGCCTTGAACCTGTAGTCCTCCAGTCTCAGCCTCCCAAATACTGGGATTAAAGGTGTGCTCCACTATGATCAGCATTCAAGGATTTTTTTAAGTCCAATTTAAGAAAGGTCATGTTGATCCAATCTTTGTCCAACATTACTTTCAGGAGAAGAGCCATAGAGAATTCTCAAAAATAGATCGTTCTTGCTCTCCTTCTCTAATTGTGCTTTTAATGTTATGAATGCTGTGTATGAGGACCTCAGTTCCATGTGTCCTACAGTTTCTGAGTCCCACTAAAGTCTTCCTTGCATGAGTGAAAGCAACCTGAAGAAGCCAATAAGCCCTTTTCTTAGTTAATGGAAATCCCTTCTCAGTGCGATAATCTCCAAATATTGGATATAAAGCCATTCCATCACTTAATAAATATGATTCTTGTTAAAACTCACTTTTCTCTACAGAAGACAGACGGAGAGTCAAGACTTTACTCTCAGGCACCTGATGTAAAACTGGTGTCCAGTGACACTGTACCTTGGAGGTGATATCTTAAGTTAAAATAGGACAGAGGTGAAATCAGAAACTTAAGATGTCTGGGTTTATGTCCCTAGTCGTGCAACAAATTAAAATGTTTCCTCTCGGGTTCTTTTCATCGCCATCGGCAGGTGCTTAGTGATCACCTACTGTTTGGGTGTGACATCCTGTTGTGTGCTGGTGACAATGAGCAGTTAGAGCCTTCATAATGTTTGTCATAAGGAAGGGGGAGGACAGTCACAAAACTCACACTTGTTTCCTTAATCTCTTGTGGAGTGATTTAACTATCCAGGCATGCATGCACACACAACACACACACACACACACACACACACACACACACACATTAAATATCAGAGGTCTTTGACTAGGTGCCTCATCATCAGGAATTTCCTCAATCACCATCTCCTAAATCATGGTGTGAGACTGACTCCCCTGTGCCTAGCACTGCGGTCTCTGTGCTCCCTGGCAGAATGGTGTAGTATGCAGTCTATGCATGCTGGGTTGGAGTCCTTCTGTGCCTGGCACTTAGTAATCCTTCAGTAATACTTGGTGAATATTGAATGTGCTGATGGATGAATGATTGAATGGCAGATAAGAAAGAAGGGAGAATCAGGAAGGTAAGTGATCAGGGCTTAAAACCTGCTACCCTGCAATTCGCCATCTTGGAATAGTGAATATTTTAAGTTGAAAGAAGTAGTAGGTACAGGAAGGAGTTTCTGACCTTCCTCTAAAGCAGGTTGTAAAGTCTCCATGTGAGAGATAGTCTCCTGTTCCCTGGAGTACAGGAGCATCCTTAGCTCCAAAGACAGAACACACAGAGAGCAAATGAACACGCCATGGGGCGTTCCCCACATTATTACACTTAGCTTATATTTCCCCTATCACATTGTCTCCTTTCTCTCTTTGTCTCTCTCTGTCTCTCTCTGTCTCTCTCTCTCTCTGGTACTTGGAATTGAACCCAGAGACATTCTACCTCTGAATTCTACCCTCAGTCCTTTTTTATTTTGAAACAGGGTCTTGCCAGGTCACTGCAAATCTTGCTAAATTGCTGAGGCTGGTCTTGAACCTGGGATCCTCCTCTCAGTCCTCCTCTCAGCCTCTCAAGTACTGGGATAACAGGTGTGCACCACCACCGTGCCTGGATCCATATTTCTCCACAACTCTCCATTCTTCATCTAACCTAATATAAAAACACTCAGGTTTAATTATTTCTAGGGACATTCATTTCTTTATGAGGACTCTTCTGTTACATGAAGGTTATATTAAATAAATAAAGCTGTGTGTGTGTGTGTGGTGTGTGTGTGTGTGTGTGTGTGTGTGTGTGTGTGTGTGTGTGTCTGTGTGTATACTGGGGATTGAACTCAGGGGCATTGTACCTCTAAGCTACACTGAGCTACATACCCAACCCTTTATATTTATTTATTTTTGTTTTGAAACAGGGTCATGCTAAGTTACTGCACACTGGCTTCTAATTTGTAATCCTCTTGTCTCAGCCTCCCAGGTACCAAGATTACAGGTGTGTGTCACTGTACTCAGCTCTTAGATGCTCTTTTTCTTGCTAATCTGTCTTCTTCTATAGAACTCCAACAGAGTAGAAGAGGAGAAGAAAAAGATATTTTTTCTCTCCTACACAGGCAAAATATTTCAGAGTTGTTCTTAAGATCCCAAGAATCCTAAAACTAAACAGATTTTTATGCAAAAATATACTTTCTATTTCAAAATATCCAACATCTGATTGCTGTAATAATGACAGTTAAAGATACACCTGAAAAGAAGATGGAGGGGTGGGACATGGTGGCACATACCTGTAATCCCAGTACGTGGGAGGCTGAGACAGGAGGATCAAAAGTTTGAGAACAGCCTCAACAATGTAGTGAGACTCTCAGCAACCTAGCAAGACCCTACTTAAAAAAAAAAAAAAGTAGGGCTAGGGATCTAGCTCAGAGGTAGCATGCCTCTAGATTCAATTCCCAGTACTACAAAAACAAAATCAACAGAGAAGATGAAGGGGATTTCTCAGGACATGGTTGCCTGGTTGTAGGAGCCAGAGGTAGTAGCAGGAGATCCGAATCTCCTCTGTGATTAGATAGGTGGGCAATGAAGAAGAAGAAGGAGGGGCGAGGGCATGCTTTTGAGCTTAGTAGTAACAGGATTGTTGAAAGCACAAACAGAAGTAAATTGATGCTCATCTCCCAGATTAGTTAAGAACAGCCTAATTAGCTAATGAACAGTTCCAGTCCCAGAACGTTCTGAAAAGCTGTTTCTGGGCAAGCTGGGGTGCTTAGCAGCAGCTGCAGAGGGTGCGGACATGCTAACACCAAGCAGAGGAACACATGCTATGCTCTGACCTGCCAAGGCTGGCCTTTTTGCATCGCCCCTCCTGGAAGGAATTGCAGAGAACCTATTTAGTCAATGCAGTGGAGAGGAGGCTGGGCACAGTGGCTTGGACTCCGGAGCCAGATTGTCTGGGTTCAAACCGCAGCTCTGGAACTGACTAGTGGAGTTGTTTGCCTCCTGGTCTTTCTGCCCTCGTGCAGGCTCTTGCCTCCCCCTGGGGATAAGATTGGTCTGTGGGACCCAAAGCACCTGGCAGAGGTGGGGGTGTGCCTTTTGAGGCTACGTCATCAAAGACATTGCCACTTCTGCCCCACTTTCTTGGATCACCTGCTCTGGGGGGGGGGGCTAGCTGCTGGGTCCTGAGGACCCTTAAGGAGCCCTGCAGAAGGTCACCAGGCCAAAGCCATATGAAGGCTATCTAGGAAACCAGGAAGAGTGCAGCCTTCAGATAACTGCAGTCCCAGGCCACTTCGTGGCTGCAACCTCGTGGGAGATACTGAGCAAAGCCACCAGGAAAGCCACTCTCAGACTCCTGACCTCCGTGCGAGGCCATGGATGCTTAGTGCCTTAAGCCACTTACTGTGGCTCTGCAGCAGTAGAAATTGAAATTAAAAGACTTTGCAAATGACTAGTTTAAAGGATTTTGCTTATTACAATAGTGAAAATGAGTGAAAGAAAGAAGATATGCCAGTATTCATTCATTCATTCATTCATTCTCGCTCTCTCTCTCTCTCTCTCTCTCTCTCACACACACACACACACACACACACACACACACACTGGATTGAACCTAGAGGCATTTTATTTCCACCCTTTTTAGAAACTTTGTTTTGAAACAGGGTCTGTCTAGGTTGCTAAGAGTCTCACTACATTGCTGAGGCTGTCCTTGAACCTGTGATCCTCCTGTCTCAGCCTCCCAAGTACTCGGATTATAGGTGTGCCCCACCATGCCTGGATCCTTTTAATTTCTTGATTTGATCTTTCGATGCACAGAATGCCTTTAAAGTAGTTTCCCAAAGTAATTTCTGTGGAACCCTAGTCCTTCAAAATGCTACATGTAATAGGGGTGGATGCTTATGTAAGTTTGGGAAATGCTGCCTACAAGATTCCCTTTCGGGAGATTCACATTGCTCGTAAGCATATTAAAAAATCTGGAGGAAAAACAAAAAAGCAGATTGCAAAATGGTAAAAAAAATTTTTTAAAAGATCTGAGAAGTTGTGAGTAAAGGATTTCTGTTTGTTTGTGTAGCCCAGTGTTTCTCAAACTTATATTACCATGAGATATCTTTGTGAAATAAAACTTGGTAAAATATTGGCGACTACTCCATAAGAAACATTGTTCTAAAGTGCTGATTCTCAGACTGAAGTCTACTTGGAATACTCTAGAGAGATAATTAAAATGCAGATTGCTGGGCCTCACTCCTAGGGCTTCTGATTGGGGCGCTCTGGGGGACAGCCTGAGACTTTGCATTTCTAGCAAGATCCCTGGTAATGCTGCTGACACTGATGGGTTCGCGGGTGGGCAAGGGACTACTCTGTGAGGAGCACTGTCCACTAGGAGTCCAGGCTCTTTCAGGAGAGAGTGTGCAGATGACCAGTAAGCGCATGAAGCAGATGCTCAACATCTGCTATGGGCTGTTTGTGTTGACACTCAACCGCCAATATGATAGTATTTAGTATTTGAAGAAGAGGTCTTTCTGAGGTCATTGGGTCAGAGGGATGAAGCGTTCATGATAGGATTAGTGTCTTTGTAAGAAGAGGCAGGATAGAGCTTACTTCTATTATGAGGATGTAGCAAGAGAAGCGTCCTCTGTAACTAGGAAGAGGGCCCTGGTCAGGCGCCTTACTGTCCAGCACCTTGATCTTGGCCTTTGAGTTCTCCAGCTTATGGTATTTATGATAGCAGCCAGAACCAACTAAGATAACATTGTTAGTCATTAGGGAAATGCAAATAAGACCCACAGGGCCACTCGGATAGTTATAATGAAAAAGACGGGCAAGAACAAGTGTTGGGCAGGATTGTGGGGAAATTAGGAACCTGAAACGTTATTGGTGGGAATATAAAATGGTGAAGCCTTTTTGGGAAACATTTTGTTAAACCCTCAAATTGTGAAACATAGAGTTACTGAATGAGCCAACTGTTTCATACCTAGACATATTCTTGGAGAAGTGAAAACATACACTAATGCCCATTACCAAAAGTGGTAGTCACAATCAGCTGATATATAGATAAACTCTGGCCTGTCCTGCAATGGAATACTATTCAACAATGAAAAGGGATGGAGTCTTAGTATATACTGTGATATGGGTGAACCATGTAAACATTATGTTAATCACGAGAAAGAAGTCCTTCACAAAAGGCCACATTTTATATGATCCCATTTAAATTTATAATAGGCAAACCCATAGAGAAAATAGAATAGTGCTTACCAAAGGCTGGGGGAAGGTGGGATGGGGGGTGACTGATAAGGGGTGTAGAGGTTTCTTTTTGGAGGGGTGAACACGTCTCACAATTAGTGGTGATGGTTGCAGCTCTGTGTATATACTGAAAACCATGGAATTGTACATGTTAGGAGGGTGCAATTTTATGGCTATTATAACTCAGTAAAGCTGCTGTGAAAAAGGAATGCATAGAGTTTCTAAATCAGGACAGTGACAAAAATACAAATATCTGATGGCTGTATACATTGTAACTCTATTTTAATCTATAAAGTGTCAGAGACACATTACACATGGTGGGCTGGCACAAACTGAAAATTTAGATATAGAGAGACCTTTAGCTCTCTTCTCTCCCTACTTCCCCGGGGAAGATAATAATTGTTTGCTGTTGCTTTAATTGTGGCTCTGAGCGAGCTGTGGAAGAGACAGAGAAGCCACAGACTGACCCTAGATACTTTGGTAATTGGAGAGTACAAACCCTGCTTCAGATCTGTCATGGGGCATCAACTGACAGATAGCAATTTAAAGGGCCAACTTCCATTTCCATTGTGGTGGTTCCTTTTGCATTTTAAGAGGGCTTGAAGTCTTGTCTGTATCCGAATCATCTGGGACCCTTGTTTAAAATGAGCCATGTTGGGCCTGACACGGATTGGCCATGTCTGTAATCCTAGCTACACAGGAGGCTGAGGCCAGAGGCTGAAAAGTTTGAGGCCAGCCTGGGCAACTTAGCGAGACCCTGTTTCAAAACAAACAAACAAAAATTAAAAGGTCTAGGGATGTAGCTCAGTGGTAGAACACTTCTAACATGGGTGAGGCTCTGGGTTTAATCCCCAGTACCCTTCCCTCCAAAAAGAGGAATGCTGGCTTTGTCCCAGAGGGTCAGTGTCTGCAGGTTAAGTGAGCACACAGATAATTCTGATTCAGGTGGTTCATAGATCACAGTGAAAACATTTGAGAGGGGGAAAAAAACCAAACCAAAACAAAACAAAGCTCCAGCTATACTGGGAGTGTATATAAATGTGCGTGGAGCTGAAGGAAGCGAGCCCAGGACACAGTTCTCTAGGAAGGGGAGGCTGGAGGCTGGTCCTGGCTGGAGTCCTTTCTGTCTCTGACATTGATTTCAACAAGTGGTTTGAAACACACACGTGTCAGAGGATGTTAACTCCTGTAAAATAGAGCACCACGTCCGTTGCGACTTGTAATTTTTGAATGTCTGAACTGTTTGATAAGAAGTTTATAAAAACATTTCATAGTCTTCGGGGTTTTGGAAGTCAGGGCGGCTGCAGGGACTGAGGTGGGGGTGTTCTCCTGGGAAGCCGGCTCGTCTCTCTCCTCCTCCCGCAAGCCTGCCTTCTGCCCGAAGCTCCTCCTGAGCGCCTCCTGGCTCCCCACAGGCTGCCCATTAGGGTAGGACTGGGAAGTCTAGGAGCCAGAGGACAGAATGTCTCCTGAAAGAACAGGAGAGAGGAGAAGCAGGAAGCCACAGCCCGCTCCAGGGACTTCTGCTCGGGAAGTTTGGGTGGGTTCCATATTTAGCTCACAGTAGTTGACACCTGCCCTCCTGGCTTCCTCCCTGTCTCTGGGGAAGAGGACTTGTCTTTCGGCCCAGGGCCACCTCAGGGGACCTCAGTCCAGCGGCTCTCTTTGCTGCTTCATCAAGTGTCTTCATTCCTTGGTCCCTGTCACGAGCCACATCCTAATGGGCAGATGAGGACATCAAATGCCACTCTAGGAAGATGGGGGCAAACTGAAGCTCTGAGCCTTGCACAGCCTTCTGGGGGGCGTTGGGGAGAGGTGAGGAGCTGCAGGATGCTGCGATGGCCAGCCTGAATGGAGAGGGAAGCTGTGGCTCACAAGGAGGGGCAGGTGACAGGGGACCAGCAGCTAAAGCAGCTAAAGGCTTCTTGGCTCAGAAGGAAGGAGACACGTGCCAAGTCTTCAAGTTTTAAAGCAGTCTCGGGCCAGCTGGGAGGCCTGCCAGTGTGTGTTGTCCCGAGGGAGAGAGTGCTGGCCCGGGAGTTTGGCGTCCCTGGCTCCTGGCAGCTTCTTCCTTCTGTGAACCTCTGCCCTCCCTCCTGAGAGTGGCCAGTGTCCTCGCTCAGCCTCGTAGAGGCCGTGAGATGGAGTGAGGGTGTGTGGAAGCTTGCTGCAAGGTCCTGCCTCACCCGCTCTCTTCCTTTGGTCTCCCCTCCTGACCCCGCTGGGCCAAGCCGCCTCTTTTCTATCCCTCATTGTCCCCCTTTCCCTCCCAGACATGCTCTCCTTGATGTGTGATGGCTTGTAAAGTTTCTCAAGTTACCTGAGGGACTATCCAGGGGTAGAGGAGAAGGGCGCTGTCTCCGTCAACATTTGCAAAATCCAAAATGACGGACCACATAACTTTGAGGGAAGGAGATTTATTTGCTCACAGGTTTTTTTTTTTTTTTTGAGATTTTGGGG
>PVLC010003140.1:0-84909 GCA_004027655.1 Graphiurus murinus
TGGTACTGGGGATTGAACTCAGGGGCATTCTACCTCCGAGCTACACCCCTAGCCCTATTTTTTATTCTTTATTTTGAAACCGAGTCTCACTAAGTTGCGGAGTGCCTCACTAGGTAGCTGAGGCTGGCCGCGAACCCGGATCCTCTGGTCTCAGCCTCCCGAATGCTGGGATTACAAGCGTGCGCCACCACGCCCGGCTGAAATTTGTATTTTTGAAGGTATTGTTTGCACGCAGCCATACTTTGCTTGGCCTGTTACTGTGACTAGATTATTCTTCTCCTCTAACAGCTTTGTCCCTTTAATAGGAAGAATGCAAGTTGACCAGAGACTGAGCTGTCTTTTTATCAGAATAAATTCTTCACATATGTTTCTAAGTAATGACTGAATAATACACCAAAGATCATAATTAGTAATATCTATTTACTAATAGCATTGACAATATTTGAGCTTTTATTTTTGCCCTGGGACTTTACCATATATTTTATGTAGAGTATCCAGTTGATACCAAAAATAACATTATGTGAGCACTGTTGTAAAATTTTAACATAACTTCAATCTAATAATATTAATACAAACTTTCCTGCTTAGTGCATAGTATCTTTAAAGTAATCATAATACAATGTGTTAGTGTCCAGGCACTGGACACTTTCATGTCCTAGTGAAATGAGTAACATTAGACAATAAGTACCTTTTGTGTCTCATTATATATCCCATAACTGAATAAAACACTTAGCTAATTAATTAGATATTTTAAAAATATGGAATAATGATTTAATGATGATCAGAGTTTGGAATTTTAGGGGAGTAAGTTAAAACTGGATAGTTGACAAATATACTTTTTGAATTGAAGCAAAGAATACAAAAGTTAACATTATTGTGAGCATTCCTGAGGTTCTTAAGAACAAGTTTTAAAATACGAGTTTAAACAGTTTTCAGAATCCCTGAATATCTTTCTATTTACCACATCACTACTATTAGTAGAGCAATAAAAATACCTGATATTGTTGAGCACTTGCCAGGGTCTAGGTAATGTGCCAAGTCCTCTCCAGGTATTATGTTATTTTAAGCAACAAAGTTAGGAGGCATATACAAGATTAAGAAACCTGGCTGAGGCTGCAGGTGGCAAGAGACCTGGATCAGAACTAGATCTTCTCCCTACAAAGACCATCTCATCCTTTTAACTGAATGACACTCTTCCCTTGAAATGTATTTTGAGACTGTGAATTATACATATAAAAGCTAACCTGATTAGCCAAAATGACAGGTTTTCTTGTTGTTGTTGTTTTACACATAGCATTTAGGTTTCCTAACTCATGACTTCTTTTTTGTTTTTGTTTTTTAATTCTATTTTGGCCAAAACCTTAAGGACTCTTAAAAAAGATAAAGCTTTACCTTTCAAAGAAATCGCTGCCACCTGCCACGGACCGGGATAAGTTTGACTATGACTTTGCCACCTCCACATCCTTTCATGGGGTGCACAATATTGTTCGGAACCGGAGCAAAGTCCGCAAGGTGATGTGGCTGGCTGTGGTGTTGGGCTCAGTGTCACTGGTGGTGTGGCAGATCTACAGTCGCATGGTCAACTACTTCACTTGGCCGACCACGACATCCATAGAGGTTCAGTACGTGGAAAAGATCGATTTCCCAGCTGTGACATTTTGTAATTTGAACAGGTAAAAGTTACTCTTGTAATAACAACCTTATAATTTTGCGACTATAACCTTATCTGGATGATAGATTGAGTTTTCTTATGCAGTATTTTTCATATGCAAAAAACTTGATGTTCTTAAATTGTACTTAAAAGCACAAATTTAGGGAATTAAAGAAACTCATTTTTCTTTCATTTATTTTCCTTATTGTTTTTCTTCCTTTCATCAGTGTATGGTAGGTATATGCTGAATGCTTTGGCTTAATAGATGCAAAAGTCTTGGTTCCTGCACTTAAAAAAAATTGTTAATTAGCAAAAAGAGGGAACATAAACAATCAAAATGCAAAATGATGACTGCAGGGTACAGTAAAGAATGGGCCAGGGATCTGAGAGCAAAGACAGAGTAGCCTTCTCCATGCAGGCACTATGGAAGTCTGGGTATTAAAGAGGACTAGAGGTTGCTGGGTGGGGAGGAGAAAGAACTGGGGGAGGAAGCCACCCTGCCAATGTGGGGAGAGATGGAACGTTCAGGTGTCCATATGATGAGATAGTTACTGTAGCAGAGGCAAGATCAGCCCTTGGGAAGTCCCACCAGACCCTGAGCCTAAGCTCAGAGTGTTACACCTGACTTAATGATTTAGTGTGTGTGTGTGTGTGTGTGTGTGTGTGTGTGTGTAAACTTAGGGACATTCCACTTCTGTGCTACATCCCCAGCCCTATTTTATTTTTAATTTTAAAACAGGGTCTCTGTAGTCTCTCTAGTTTGCTGAGAGTCTTGCTATCTTGCTGCGGCTGGCCTTGAACCTGCAATCCTCCTGTCTCAGCCTCTCAAGTACTGGGAGTACAGGCATACACCACCATGCCTGGCTTGCCATTCTCTTGAGTCCTTGACTGAAACTCGTTGTAAAAAACTACAATTCACTCATTGCCCAGTCTGGCATGAAGAGGGCAGCTGTCCCCAGGGCCCTCGTGCTGCTGCTGGTGAAGGTTGAAAGGTCACAGGCAGCATTTTTTAGCTGACTTGTCAGTCGTTTGACTTGTCAAAGATGTTGTCATTTAATAAGAGAACTGGTAAGATGTTGACATTGGCTCACAAAGGAAGCCAAAGAACAGATACTTGTCCCCATTTTTCCTCTTTACAAAATTATCTATAAAGTATACATGTGTTGTTAATACGTGGTATATTTGGGTCTGTTATGGCAAAATTCAATGAAAAGCTGAGTCAGGCATCAAGTTGGACAAAAGAGGAATTTGTACTACAGTCAGAGAATTTGGGAAAGTGCATTTATAACTATTAATACACATAAGAAGAACAGATTCAGCCATTGGTTACCAAATATTAAATTATATAAACAAATTGGTATATTCTTATTATTTTCTTTTACTAGGCTCTTAACAGTATGTGTTAAATACGAGAATAAGATAAACTCTATCCAAGTAAGGTTTCTTGAAGTAAGGTAAATTGGAAGGGTTTCAAAGTTTGGATTAAAGTTCAAAGTAAATGCAGTGCAAAATAATTGATTTAATGCTAAACAATACATCTCACGAAAAAAATCTATTTCCTTGTTTCTAATATTATTTATTCATCAGATTTAATGCATCTACCCAAATTATCTTCACAGTCTCCACCATTATTATCATAAAAAATGTTTTGAAAAGACTATTTTAAGATGCCATCTCTTTCAACAATTTTACCTATTGTATTTATACCTCCCACAGAAGCAATTATTCCTTCACTTTTCTGCATAATCATTCTGAAAAGACTCCAGTGAGCGCTATGTGAGGCAAGGCTCACTCTTGACCTGGGCAAGATTCCATAGTCATAGAGCTTTGGAACAGATCTTGGCATCCTGTCAGCCATTCCGAGGTGGGAACCTGAAGTAGCTTAGAGGTCCATCTCTCAATACAGGGCTAAGCCTGTGCTTCTCTCCAGAATCTATTGCTAATGTGAAATGCACGCTTCTGAACAGAGCACCAGAAATACTGTTGATAAAAAGCAAAATTGTTAGATATACCACAGTCAGGAAGGATACCACCATGACACCAGCCTTAATGGTGTCTCAAAATGAGGATATTAAAAGAGGCTACTTATAGAGTTTTAGAATCTGACTTTGCAAGAGGCAGAGCTGGTTAATTACTGTACTAAGTTATATGCTTATCATAAGAATTGTTTCAAATCTCTGAAATGTTTTATTATGTTGTTTTGAAGGTTTGCTTTCTTTCTTTTTATTTTTATTTATTTTATTTTTTGGTTTGCATATGTCCTACCTTGACTAGGAAAGGATTGAATATGGCTTGTATTAGAAAGAAAGATTATATGTATACAAAAGATAACATACAGAAAAGTGAGGTAAAATGTAGGACATAACTACAATGAGATATTGCTATTAGTGCTGGTGAGAATGTGGAGAAAAGGGAACTCCTGCACAAGTGTTGGTAGGAATGTAACTTCGTACCGCCATTATGGAAAAAGAGTATGGAGATTCCTCAGTATATTAAAAATAGAACTATCATATGATCCAGCAATCCTACTACAAGGTACTTAGCCACCGAAATGAAAGCAGTATGTTGAAAAGATAACTGCGTTTCCATGTTCAATGTAGCAATGTTTGCAGTAGCAAGAGAAGGAAACAACCTAAATGTCCATCAGTTGATGCATGGATAGAGAAGATGTGAAACTTGTATAGGATGAATACTACTTAGTTAAAAAATAAATTAATAAAATCCTGTCATTTGCAAAAATGTGTCCAGAATAGAGATCATTATGTGAAATAAGCCAGGCTCATAAGACAATTCCCCCATGATTTCCCTCAGACGTGGAATCTGAAAAAGCTGATCTCGTAGAAGTTGAGAGAGGATGATGGTTACCTGAAGAGTAGGGTGATCTGCAGATAAGAAAAATGCATGCTGTGGATTTCAAAATGCTAGAAGATCAAAATATTTTCTCTCTTTTTAATGTTTTCACTATAAAGAAATAACAAATATATGAGGAGTTTGATATGTTTAACCAGACTTAGACATTATACAATGTATTAAAATATCACTTAACCACTGACATGTACAGCTTTCATGTATCAGTTAATATAATTTTCATAGATAATTTATAAAAGAGAGCAAACATAAAACAATCTAAAATATAAAGAAGACTCATTACATACACACAAACCACATACCACATTACCCTGCACTCTTACTAAGACTGGACCACATATATTCCATTCTATGCTTTCTTTCTTTTCTTTTTTTTTTTTTTTTTTTCAGAGACATAGATATGGGCCTAGGAAAGTGAAGGATACATACTCAAGGTAGGACATGGGCCATCTCAAGAGGGAAAGAGGACTTTGGGGTCTTCACAGTTCTTTTATAAGAGACCCCCCCTTCCAATGAGGGGTGGGTAGGGACACACAGCAGGCATGGAGGTCTGGACTTCTTCTTTCCTTGGTCCCAGGGTCCATCAGTGGGTGGTGGCTGTGTGGTACCTGAAGTTTGACCTGCTTATGGATCCTTTGTTTACTAAGCATCTCAGAAATATCAGGTGGGGAGAGGGGCCATTATGATTAAGGGTATGGGCTTACTAAGGATTTTTGCCTAAGAAAGAAGCAGGCCTGGTAGGGTGAAGATAAGGATTATGAAGTTTCTAGATCTTCTTTCTTGCAGCCAGGTTATAAACAGAAACAACTGTTCAGTTTCAAAATTTACCATATGCAAAATATCAGTCATATTTTGAAAGGAATGAATAGCATGCAAAAAAGGAACTATGTGTAATATAACATAGAAATTGCTTAGCAAAGTAAGAGAATTGCAAAGTAATATTGTCATTAGGTTAAATAGATCTGCTTTGATTGCCAGGAAAACACTTTGCCAGTAAGACATTTATTTAATGAATACTTACCTAACATTTGCTATATTCCTAGCACCCTTCTAAATGTTTTCAGAAAAATAATTATGCCTAACCATTTGAGGTAAGTTATATTAACAATAATTAATGTTTAACAACTTGAGGTTAAGTTATATTAACACAATATAAGATTATTAACAAACTAATTTGCAAGGAGATGATGAAATTTGCTAAGTATAAGAGCTTCAAACAAAAGTGACTCCATCTTGACCAGAAATCTCCAAGTCTTGCTCAGTACACCTTCCTCCTGCTTCCAGAAACATTCCCATTGTCTTGCTGAAGACTTGCCTAATAAGCCTCTTGCTTATCAGACCCCTCTGCCTATAGGAAAGCCCTATCACCCTGCTTAAGCCTGATGTGACACCCCCTCCCCCTTGGCAATAGTTAACATCATTCCCCCTCCCTGGAGAATCTCTCTTTAAACAACCTATAGAAGCTTCTAGACTGTGAGTAGACACAGCTCCAACCTTTCCTGGAGACCCCCTCTGTAGATTTTATCCCAATAAAGCTTATACTGTCTCCTGATTCCTTCCTCCCCTGAACCTTTCACCAACTGATTAGTTACTGTTAACAGTCAGAGCTCAATGAAGAAACAACCACTTGAGTGACACAGGAGTGATTTATTATAGGGATTAAGTTCTACTCAATCATGGGACTGGTTAAGCAGCTTTGATAAGTTCATTGCCTCTTTGTGTCATGGGATAACAGGGTCTCACTTGTGGGTTCTTGGTCTCTGTGATAAAAAGAATTTTAACACGTGCCAGTCAGGAACAAAAGGCAGGAATTTATTCAGGAAAACAAGGGATTCCGGGAAACAGGTAAGTGGAAGTCTTCTGGGTCACACGAGCAGGAGGGTGAGAGAGAGAGAGAGAGAGAGAGAAAGAGAGAGAGAGAGAGAGAACTTTTCAGTCTCTTTCAGGCCTTATATAAACTTTCAAGAGGGGGCTGGCACAGAAGCAGTCTGGACCTCCTCCTCACAGGTATAGGTGGTAGATAGGTGGTGGTGGGGGCAGGGATTCAGGGGATTAAAGGTGTGGGCCTGAATAACACTTCTACCTAAGACACGGGCACACCCTATAGGGTGGAGTTAGTCTATGAACTCTGCAGATTTTAAAACTATATTTTTCCTTTCCTTCCCAATGTCTTCGTTGTGCCTAAATTTTATTCCTTCTACTCTGCCTCATCATTTGGAGTGTTGGGTCTGAAGTGAGCAGGAACTTCAGTCAGAAGGGACAAGGGAGCTGGCCGAGATGGTGCCCAACTGTAATCCTGGTACTTAGGAGACTGAGACAGGAGGAGCCCATGTTCAAGGCCATCCTCAACAACTTAGTGAGACCCTGTTTCAAAATAAAAATGTCTGGGGTTTTAGCTCAGAGATAGAATGCCCCTGAGTTTAATCCCCAGTAACACACACACAATCAGAAGGATAATAGATGTGAAGTGTGAAGAAAAATACAAAGTGGAAATGCATGTCTTTTTGCCACCTATAATATTGATGGTACCAATGACTTGCCTGACAAGCTGGCACTGTCACAGAGGCACTCACACTCATCTGACCAGGATTTGAAGAAGCAGTATGGGATCCGACAAGAGCCCAAGGACCTGTCTTGCTGACTAGGGTCCCACTGCAACAAGCAGAGTCTGCCGATCAATCACAATGATTTGGGGCTCTTGTCTTACAGGGAACTTGACAGTAACCAGATGCATACAAGGGAGGGAATGCTGGGGGACAGTGACAACTTAGACACACAACAAAGCAGTGACAAGTGCAGAGTTGGGATTTAAACCCAGGAAGTGCAGCCAGGCGTGGTGGCGCACGCTTGTAATCCCAGCATTTGGGAGGCTGAGACCAGAGGATCCTGGTTCGAGGCCAGCCTCAGCTACCTAGTGAGGCACTCCGCAACTTAGTGAGACCCGGTTTCAAAATAAAGAATAAAAAATAGGGCTGGGGGTGTAGCTTGGAGGTAGAATGTCCCTGAGTTCAATCCCCAGTACCGCAAAAAAAAAAAAAAAAAAAAAAAAAAAACCAGGAAGTGTGGCTCCTACGTATGTGTACTTAACAACCATACATTCTCACCTCTGCCTCTGAAGGAAGGAAGAGTTGGGTTTAAAAGTCCATTGGGATTCTTCCAGACCAAGGTGTGGGAGGTGTTCCAGGTAAGTGTTCAATGTGTCAAACACATTTCAGGCATCCAGTTTTGCCTGCATATCCTCCTTTGCAAGATAAAAAGAAACTGAGTCCAGATGTTTACTTTCTGTCTTCTAGATAATTCCAAGTTTTTATTATTCTAATAGGTGCCACTATTCCTACTAATAGGTTCCAAGCAGATGCTGTGGCCAAATTCAACATCATTTTTTTCTTATGGAGTATTGTATCCAAGGTCCTCCATCTTCAGGAAATCAGAGGCAATTCCACAGACATTGAACAGGCTGCTGATTTTTTCTGGAGTCTCCAAAACTTCAGCATTACAGAGTTTGTCAAGAATAATGGTTTTTATCTTAATAAGAGCACTCTCTTGGCATGTGACTTTTTTGGAAGACCCTGTGGCCCAAAGGTAATGACTTGATATTTCTTCAAATATCATCAAGGTGATAAGCTACTTTTTGGAGTACTGTTGCACATTAAGATAAAGCTTACTCATTTGGGGAATCCATCTCAGTTGACTCTAGTAGTATATGTCATGAGCTCTGCCTTATAATACCAGCATCTGTGGCATACCATGAGGCAAATTTCCTCTTTCAAGTGGTTGACTAACGAAAGTTAGAGAACAGAAAATTTGACGACCTTTCTTGCAGCATGGTTCTTCCAAATTAGAATCAATTTAACACAGGAGGATATTTTTAATTTTTTGCATCCATCACCAGACAGCCTGTTCCAAGACAGCGTTTCTATCAGCATTAGACAACCATTGCTCTGTTCTTGTGGTATTTTAATGAGAGGTCCCTAGCATTGAACTCTGAAAATTATCATATATGTGATGGATACTATATTCACTCATGGTGTATGTAAAATCCTGTTTTTATTATTTATGTAATTAATCTACATTTAAGATAAAGTCTAGAATATCTGGAATCTATTAATAAAAAGATTTGTGGATAACTTGGTCCCGAGTTTCCTATATCACCAATTCTAAAGCCTGAGTTAGGTGATTCTATAGGTAAACTTTACAAATTCATAGTTCTGAGGCACAATTTCTTATCCTTTTTTTTTTTTTTCCGGAACTGGGGATTGAACCCAGAGGCATTCTACCTCCAAGCTACACCCACAGCCCTATTTTTTTTTTTTTATTGTTTATTTTGAAATAGTCTCACTAAGTTGCGAAGGGCCTCACTAAGTAGCTGAGGCTGGCCTCGAACCCAGATCTCTCTGTCTCAGCCTCCCAAGTACTGGGATTGCTAGTGTGCACCACCACCCCTGGCTCTCCTTATCCTTTTTATTAGCATCCAAGGAGGCACACAGTAGACAGAAAAAATAAGAAGTTACAACTACCAATCTCACTAACATGTACTTGGCTGGAGAGGGGGCGAGCAGGAGGAGATGCAGAAGGAAGTACACTAAGTGCTGTGTTGTGTCGCTTTGAATCTCCTTATGGTGTATAACAATGCACTAATAAAAGTACAAAAGAAGAAAAGAAAAAGAAAGAAGTGCCTGAGAGACAATTGACAGAGATGGTCTAAACTCTTAATTTAGAGAAGAAGCTCTTCTATCTTGCTTTTGATTCACTGATATATTTAAACTCACTATCAGGAAATTTTGTCTTAGAGATAACTTTTTCAGTTGCATAATAATGCAAAACCTAATTCTAATAAGCTGAAAAACAAAAAGAATGAATTGATGTAATTAACTGCAAAATCTTAGAGTAGGAACAGCTTCAGAAGATGCTGCCCCACCGTACCCTAAGATCATTGAAATTTTGTGTTTGTTTCTATCTCAAAATTCAGGTTGGTTTCTTTTTGTATGAGTTCTCCCCACATGGAGCCAGAATGGCTGCAGGTAACCTTAAATTTTCATATCATAGGTTAGCACTTCAGAGTCTGGGTAATAATCCCATTCTGGCTCTACTTGGTACGCATGTGAATACTGAACTAATCCCTAAAGCAAGAGGATGGAGCACTAAGATCAGCCCAGCTTATATCACCACAAATCTCTCTAGTGGATAGAGGGGATTTGAGGAGGAGTGAAAGAGCAGAATAATGTGATTGACAGCTTTGCCGTGAATGTATGGATAGAGAGAGGAGGATCCTCAAGTAAAGAATGGTGTCTGGCCTGTAATCCCAGTACTTGGGAGGATGACACAGGAGAATCACAAGTTCAAGGTCAACTTCATCAATTTAGGAGACCCTCAGCAACTTAGCCCTGTTTCAAAACTTAAAATTAAAAAAGGGCTGAGGGCATAGCCTGGAGGTAGAATCCTCCTGGGTTCAATCTCTAGTACCAAAAAAAAAAAAAAAGAAAAGAAAAGAAAAGAAAAGAGAGAAGAATATTGAAGCAGTTCTCCATAGGTAAAAGCAAGTTTCCAAGAATCTATAGGAAAATATAAAACACAAAGTAATTCTATAAATGTTGTAAAACATGCTTATTTATTTATGAAAATATATATTTAAAGAATCATGTACAATTTGAAAAGCATATATTAAAGAGAAATAAAATGTTTCATTGAATACACACACAAATAACCAGGATGTTCTCTCTGATATTTCTATATTCTTCTTTAGACATCTGTGATTAAAAAAAAGTTCAAACAATTTAAAACTTAGAATTCATATAAATGCTCAATTGATTGTGTTTTATTTGGTTAATTTTTATATTGCAGGATTTTAAACATATCTTTACTGAATATGGAAATTGTTTTACTTTTAATCATGGTGTAAATGTCCAAAGAAAGAAAAAAGTGAGTGTCTCTGGAAGAGGCTTGAGCGTGATCTTCAATGTCAATCAGGTACTGAATTTTCTTCAGCCCCACCCGCCAGGTTTCTGAACAAGCAAGAAGTGGCAAGGGTTTCAAAAAACTCATTCAGAATATTTTACCCTGTCAAATATTCAACTGCAAGTTGAACTTTATGTAACTATGGATTTCAATATTAAAAACGCAAATCTTTAAGGTATCACCTGGAGATTTTTAGCTATCCTACTCATGTTCATGATTGTAACTAGGAATTGTTCATGCCACAAAATAAGGAAACCATCAATTTTTTAGTTGCAATGTATATAGTTAATCCAAAATGACTCTCTGCATTTAAGTAATGACTTTAGTAAAATTTATATGTAAATAAGGTATATATTTATGCATACATATTTAACAAACTATAGAATCTCTATCTGAAAAACTGATGTAAAAATAATTGCTGTATAAACAACGTTGCACAAGTGCACTTTGCCCAAACTTTTTGAAAGTTGTAATTGGCCTAAAAAATTCTAAGTATATAGCCCTGAGAGGCAGGTGTTCTAAGAAATGCAGTGGTGTTGTTTTCAGGGGTGTTGGTATCCCTCTCACTCATGGTTAATTCTCTTTATGTCTTGTATAATCTCTTCTCCTATTATGCATTTATAAGAGTTCTACTCCATTACCATGGTTTTATAAATGAGGATTATAAAATGATGGTCAATTTTTATCCAAAAATCACATAATTAATGTCAGAGATGAGAAATAAACCTGGTTCTCCTTCAATCCCTCCAAATTACTTTTCCTTATTCGCCAAGCCATATAAATAAGGACTTTGGCTACTTTTAAATAATTTCTTTTAAGGTATCCCATATAACTTTCTCTTGTCTCCCATTCAAGACAGTTTTATTCATGTCTGAACACATCACTGCACATTTCAATGCTAATTTCTACCCACTCTTGTGTGTGTTTGCATATATATGATTAATATATAGGGAAATAATATCTATCATTTATCTATTTATCTATCTGACTAATATTTGCAAATCATTCAAATATTGGCACTGAGGTAATTTCAAATATTAATTACAAATTAGAATTCCCAAATATTTTTATAATGCAACGAACATCTACATATTGAAGGCAATATTCTATAAGTAAACAGCACTGAGACATTTCACCCAACTAGCCACTTAAATGTTTCTAAGAGGGTTATAACAGGCCCAGGAGAAATAGGCTTCTGAGTTATAAATGACATATTAAGCATGTTTATTAAAGGTATCTACATAAGCAGTTGACTCATACACTGAAAAAAACTCATATTCCTTCATCTTATAGCCTAAAATTGCAACTAACGACAAAGTTCTGAGGGGTGTAGTCTTATATTTCTTTCTCAGACATGAGATTTATATTAAAAGAACATTGGTGTTAAAGGAATAGTGTATAGCTACATTCTTTGGGGAAAATAAATTTGAATTTTAAAAAAGGTCAGGAATTTGAATGACAAAAAGGGAGTACAAATGATTCTCTAAAACACATGAATAAAGAGAAAACAGCAGAAGAGGAAGCAGATAAAAGGCAGCTAGGTGAAGAGAGAAAACAAGATGATCAGCAGTCTTTACTTGTACCAGCCTCACTCATCTAAGGTAAAAAATGATTCATGGAAAGCTACAGTCCTTGTGCTGTGATTTGACCATGCAAAGTATGTCTTGGGCATTTGCTTTTCATAACTTTCATATAAAATGATTGTATAGCCATATGAAATAAATGATTTTGGCCAAGTCAAACACTACCATGAGGCTTGATATAGCTCCAGCTTTGGTAAAACTGATCTAACTGCTTTGCAACTTGAGGGAATGTGCACTTGTGTTTCAGGAGGAATTTACTGATAACCCAGCCCTTGGTTTTACTGATGCTGGGATCATCTTCGTTATCCACTCACCCAAGAAGGAGCCACAGTTTGATGGCTTAGGGCTGTCTTCACCCATGGGGATGCATGCACAGGTGACAATCCGCCAGCTGAAGGTAAAATACTCACTAGAGTAGCATCTGAGAGAATGAGGTGGGGTAGTGAGGCATTAAATGCATTAACAGTGCTTTTCACTAGGAAACCTTTTTTTTTTTTACCAGGCCTTTAAACCATGGTGGGAAATCCCAAAGTTGTAGTTTAGATTCTTTTCCTGGAGGCACATGTTTAGTAAAAACCAGTGACTTCATATATGCAACAGAAGTGAAAGCCCAGGAAGCCTATCCGATCCAAGATGACTTTAAATTTCATTAGAAATGCAAAGGTCACGAAGTGTGAAGATACTCCTAGTTTCTGAACTATGCATTGTCTCTATGGAACTCCAAGGAAAGGAGAAAATCAAACTCAGAAGAGCAGGCAATCTTAGACTCAGGCTGGTCTGGGGGGTTTCCATTTTCTAGTCACTTACTTAGTAATAATTTCCTTAATTAACTTTGAGAATTTGCATCCTTTTCCTTGGTAATTGAGGGGAGGGTAGTATTTTTCTTCCATGGCTATGATGAGGAGTTAGGAATGGCTAGGCAGTTTAGGGCAGAGGAACTAGAAACAGAAAAAGATAAAAGAAAAAAAAAATACTGAAAGTGTGTGTAAAAAGAATAGAAACACCCTAAAGAGCATGATGTACTTACAAGATCACATCAAAGTCAATCACTAAACTGACCAGGAGATAGGGGGAGGGTGGGTGGGAATTGGGGAAGGGTTAATGAGAAATATGTGCATGTATGTCTTTACCTGTACTAGCTTGTACCCAACAAAAATGTGTAATTAACCCTGTTGTACCCAAGAAATGTATAAAAATCCATGCTAAAAAAAAATTAATTAATTATTAAAAAAAAAAAGAAAATACAGAACATAACAGAACAGACTTTTGAAAATACATTATAACAGTTTTAATTTTTGGAAAGCTGACTATGATGGTGCACTCTTGTAATCTCAGTACTTGAGAGGCTAAGACAGGAGGATCACAGGTTCAAGACCAGCCTCAGCAACTTAGCAAGACTCTCAGCAGCCTACCAAGACCTTGTTTCAACACACAAAATAAAAAGGACTGGGGGTTTAGCTTGGAGGTAGGATGCCTCTGGACTCAATTCCCAGTACAAAAACAAAAATAAACAAACCAACAAGCAAACAAATAAACAAAAAAACAGGAACAGGAAATCAAACTTTTAAAATCTAGAAAAAAAAATTAAAAAATAAAAAGAATAGAAACAGGGAAGATTAATAATATTCAGGGATAACAATGACAAGGCAAGGACAGTGCAAAACAAAATCTCAAGTGTCAGCCCTTTCTACCAGTCAAATTCCGAGGACAGCAAGTGTAAAGAAAGCCCAAGAGTGATGTGGGGGTTGGGGAGTAGGGGGTGGGCGGGGTGTTGGGGAAGGTGGACAAGAGGCACTGGGAGATTAGAAGCATCCCCCAACCTGCAAGATGAAGATTCAAATTAGGGAATGAAACTGGACCCTAGACATTGAATGCACAGGATTCAAATCAGACCAATCACAAGGGAACACATTGGGGACCCACAACATAGCATAAAAGCTCACCTCTCCGGGAACTTCAACTGCTACTTACTTTCCAGGATTGGTGGGGGAAATATTTTGTCTTTCAATTCTGTATTTTTCCTTGGCTTAAAAATGAACTTTCATGCCCCTACATCCACCCTTTCATTGTCCATGAACTTCATTTGTCAATTTTCAAGAGACTAAGGACCCAGTAAGAGAAAACTCAGCTTCAGTTAGTAAGTGAAGTAACACAAAGAAAGCTTTTTGTTGCCTGAAACATAACAAGAGCTCACTGAAAGATTTTCTTTGTGTTTGTGATTTTTGGTTGCTGTTTTGTGGGTGGGGTGATTAATAAACTAATATAACATTTATATAAATGACTTTTTTTCCTTAGGAGCTAATTTTTAGAATAATTAGTCTGTTTGATTTTATTGATTAGCATTTTGGAATCATGTTAAGAACCCACTATTATACTTAACCTTCAGGGACTTTCAAATTAATAGACTATGAAACATGGCCAAATGTATTCAACTTATAAAAAAAAAAAAGGAAAGAGCTCTGAGAGAAAAGTAGAAATGTCTATCAGCCTCTCTGTTGGGAGATAGGTGGAATGACTGAGAGGAATCTCCTGCGACAGGTGTTAATTTTATCTTAAGACAGTCCACCAGGAACACCCTTGGGGAGAATGCAATCCCAACCTCAAGCTCCAGAACTTTGGAAGCTACAGCACTTACGGTTGCTTGAAGGAATGCAAAGCTCAGCACATACAAAAGCACTGCGGGTGCTTACCCTTTCTGCTTCCAGGTAAATAAACAGTGACATTTTCCCTGTGCTTTGAAACATAGGAATTCAACATGTCATTTAATTGTTTTCCACTCTTATGGAAAATCATCCATTTGCCAAATATAATCTCCACTGATAAAGTTGAAATCTTGGAATCATGGCAGACATCTCCCAGAAAAGAAAATGGAGTTATCAGGCTGCTGCTCTGAACTACTTGTTTTTGTTTTTGTTTTCTGCACCAGGGATTGAACCCAGGGGCATTCTACCTCTAAGCTACACCCCTAGTCCTATTTTTTATTCTTTATTTTGAAACAGGGTCTCACTAAGTTGTGGAGGGCCTCACTAAGTGGCTGAGACTGACTGCCAACCTAGATTCTCTGGTCTCAGCCTTCCAAGTACTGGGATTACAAGAGTGGGCCACCATGCCTGGCTGTACTTCTTGTTAAATGGAGATGAATATTGTCCTTATAGGGCTGCTATAAGTAAGAAACATATGTGTAAGGGGTTTAAAAATGCCTAGCACAGAATATAGTCTATAAACATTGGAATTTCCTTTTGCATCAACGGCAAAAGTAGTTTGGCTCTGTCCGTTTGCCGTTTGCCATTATAGTTGTTCTCTCTCTCTTTCTCTCTCTTTCTCTCTCTCTCTCACACACACACACACGCACACGCACACACAAACACACACGCACACACGCTCACAGATGTGGAAATGCTACCTCTTCTCTGTAACAACAGTATCTGCATGGCAAACTTTTGTAGGGATTTCCAATCATCATTTTCTTCTTTCCAGAGTCTAGGTGACTGCTCTCTGGCCAGTCTCAAAACTGCCAGTCTATAAAACTGCCATCTCTGGCTCCAATTTGCCATTTTTAATTATATTGGCAAAGTTAATGGAGAGAAGTCTCAATTATTTCATGCATCATAATGCTAACACTTTAAAATTTATTATGTAATATAGAATACAAACATTAATTATTATGAATCAGACACTAGGCAAGTGTATAAAACACAAAGCTTGACATTTGCATGAACTTTAGGATGTATCAAGTGCTTTCAAGTTGTCATGCTATTTGGTTATATCCTCACATATCTGTGAGCCTACTCACAGGAGAGGAAATTGAGACATATTCAGAAAGTGAAGTAGCTAAGTAACTCCATTAACAATTCGAAGAAGGAATTAGAGAGGTAGAAATTTGCAATATCTTTCTTCTTATAGTTCATTTACAAAGAATGTTTTCCTGTAGTTAAACAAGCATTCCACAAATTATTTACACATTCTAAGTGGAAAATCTCCTTTGGTTATTATTTTCAGGATTATTGAATAGACATTGTGGCTATCCTCAGAGACCACATAGGTCTCAAAGACTTTAGAACTAGCCCTGGAATTAAATTCAGCCCAAATGAACATTGATTTTATTATTTTATTATTTATCTCATGATCCACAGCAAGTCCCTAACAAATATCCCCATCCTACCCCTAGAAAGGCAGCCCATCAAGTAACTGTGTGTGTGTGTGTGTGTGTGTGTGTGTGTGTGTAAGTGGAATATTTATGTTTCTTCAGAGAGGAAGGAGCTAGATCTGACCTGGGCAGCTCATTTCAGCTTCAGAATTTCTCTTCTTTCGAGAAGATGAATATATATTATATAAATATAATATATATTATATAAGTGGTATACACACATGTATAATAGATATAGATACAGATACAGATATAGATATAGATATAGAATGAGATATAGATATGTATATCTACATAGTCTTGGACAAGCCACTTTCTGAGGCTTCGGTTTTGTAATCTGTAAAATGATGATTCCCACATCACAAGATTGTAAGCAGGACCAAATGAGATGATAATTGTAAAAGCAATTTTAAATAAAAACTACATACATTTTTCAAATATTATTTGCCTTTAGAAATTTTAGAATTATATAGATGGGTATAAAGAAAGAAAAGCATTATCCTTCCTCTCAACATATACTTTTGTTGGATCCTAACATGTTTTCATATTTATCTTACAAAAGAATAAATGCCCTTATGAATGGACAGATCAATGGATGGATGAGTGGATGTAGGTAGGAAATGTATATTTGTCATTAGATTGTTTATTTTATAAAATGTAAAGTCTAGGGCTGGAGATGTAGCTCAGTTTGTAGACATGTGCTTATTATGTGTGAGGTATTGGTTTCAGTTGCCAGCACCAAATATAAATAAATAAATAAATAAATAAACCAAGCCTCTATATGTCACACTTATTGTTTTTAAGGAAATGGGACAGAATGTGACCTAGAAAAATACTACAACTGTGTTTCTCCTATCCTTGGTAAGTGGCTTAATTTATTTCTTTTATTTTCAGGATTTATATTCAAGTTACTTAAAGTTATACAAGGCGTTAAATCATACCACAGATAGCTCAGAGATAAAACAAAAATAAAACACAAAAGAGAATTTTTAATGTTCTTAAACAGTAGTTTACATAAACATAGAAAATAAATACAAAAACAAAACCAAACAAAACCCTCCTGGTTTCAAGACATATCTCAGTAAAAGTATACAGTAACAATGGGAGAGTTCTGCTTGTTATTTCTAAATCTTTATGTTGTTTTAAAAAAATCTTGTTTTTTATAATTACATAAGTAAAACATGTTTGTTGTGAATAGTTCAAGTATTACAGAATAGAAAAAATATAAAGGCAGTAGAAGCTGTATCACGTTGGCTGAGAACTATTCTTTCATTCAATCACTTCATTACACATACACACATAATAAATAGAATCACAACTGCAAGTGCCTTACTTATCAGGGACCCTGTGTTCTTTAACAGCATTTTGTTTTCCTTGCATCTTTATCTTAATCTCCAACCAGTCTTAACATTCCATTCTGCCAACCTTCTCCACTTATCAGCTTCATATTTATGACTCTAAGTCACTGGTTGTTTTATTAAAATGGAATCCTATTATATACTCTTCTATGAAAGCTGCTTTTCCAACCCATTGGGGAAATATCTCTAAGAGAGCAGGAATAGATTAAGAGTATCTCCTGCCCACTCACTTATTTATGTATTTATTTTTGTGGTACTGGGGATTGAACCCAGGGGAGTTCTATCTCCAAGCTACATCCCCAGCCCTATTTTTTTATTCTTTTTATTTTGAAACAAGGCCTCACTAAGTTATGGAAGGCCTAAGTACCTGAGGCTGGTCTCGAACGTGCGATTCTCCTGTCTCAGCTTCCCAAGTACTGGGATTACAAGTGTGTGCCACCACACCCAGCTTAACAGTCCCTTTTAAATGATTGTAAGATATTTCAAGGTATGAGTGTGATTACAAGGGATCTTACATATCTCTGTAGCTCACAATCTGAATATGCAAAAACCATATTGATGAATCAAAGGGTTGAATTATTTTGCCAACTTTCTTCTCATTTCCTGTCCCTAATGTGGGGTAGGAGAGCTTAGGATGATACATTATGCCAGCAATTCTTCAGGGACTCTTGTGGAATAATAGAATCAGGAAAGCGAGAGAGAGAGAGAGAGAGAGAGAGAGAGAGAGAGAGAGAGAGAGAGAAAGAATGCGTGTGAGTGTATATGTGATGAGTATATGTGCATGTGGATATGTGAATGAGAGTGTAAGAGTACAGTGTGTGCTGAATATGTGAGTGCATAAGTGTGTAAAAGTGTGTGTACATGAAGGCTTAAGTGTATATTAATGTAGGGAAAGAGTGTTGGTTTTTACCAGTAGTCTTGAGGAATGAGAGTACGCTCAAGGAAGTTATCCCCTGTAAAAGGAGTGTCAAAGCTAAAGAACTTTGAAAACTTTGGGCAAACAAGCCTGAAGTTGATCATTAATCGAGGGCTTTGGTGAACAAGAACAAAGGATTCCAGCATGAACACTTGAAGAGAAAGAAGAGTGTGAATGTGGATGAAGAGGGCAGGGCCATTGCAGTGGGCAGTGGGAAGTAGTACTAAGGAAAGCAGAGACAAAGGCTAACTCTTGGGGAGCCTTTTCCCAGGACTCAAGTGCATGCGTGGCTTAGTGGAGCTAGAGGCACCAACAGAGAACCTCCTGGGCTGATTCACAAGTTACAGGGTCCACAGAAATAAGACCCCAAACACAGGCAGGGTATTTCACACCATTATGTTGAGACCAGTGTAAAAATTAGTTCTGTTTAAATTCAAGTCACTGGCTTTCAGGATTATGTGTAAAAGCTCCTCTCAAATGACACAAAGTCACAGGAACAAACTTTTCAACCTTCTCCTGTACAAAGAGCTGACATTTTTATGGAAAGAGACCCAAATACTCATTTTTTTATATTGGGGATTGAACCCAGTGCCATTCTACCTCTGAGCTACAACCCCAGCCCTTTTTATTATTTTAATTTTGAGATAGAATCTCACTAAATTGCCAAGACTGGCCTTAAACCTACCATCTTCCTGTCTCAGGCTCCCAAGAACTGAAATTACATAGGCAAGGCATGCACCACTGTTCCCAGCAAGAAATTTCTTATTTATAATAAAAGTTTGAGCCCAGCAACCCAATGCATTCAGAGATACCAACTTTTATGTTTTAGATCCTGTCTTCTTCACTGTATTAGTAAGAAAATAAACACTTTGTTAAAAAAAAAAGCAACAATAGAACTTGTTTTCTCCCTTTTTAACACTGAAAGTGAAATTATAAACTTTAAAAAGGTCTGTTCTTTCCACTGTGAAATTTTATTCTGTAATCCCCTTTCTTGATTTGCTTTTCAGACTTCATTGAACTTAAGGGATTATGTACTATGGGAACACATAATTCTAGCTGCCCTGTTTCTTGTGAAGACACAGAATACCCTGCAACCATTTCTTATTCCACTTTCCCAAGTCAAAATGCTTTGAAATATTTTGCCAAGAAGTTGAATCAAAGCCAGGAATATATCAGGTAATTTTATTGGTCTTATACATCATTCATAATTAACACAGGTTTTTTTCCTTTATCCAAAACTTTAACAGTTTCAGGAAATGAAATGGTGATCTGCCAAAGGAGGCAATAGCTTATGTAACTAAGTTCAGAATGAAAATATAGAAGTTTAACATGAGGTAAGATCATGTCTTTTAACCACTTACTTTAACTGTGGAAAAAGTGAAACGGCCCCTGGTGGAGACAACTGCTCCTAATCTCATCTTCCTGGCCCCACCTGGAGAAAAAGATGATGCCAACTAATATCAATTGATGCTTTAGAACATGAAAGTTCCTTACCTGTATGTATATTATATGGTATGGATCTTCCAGTAACTGTATAAGGTAGACTGGAACAGAAATTATTCTCATTCTACAAAAGAAAAGTTAAACCGTATTATATTTTAAGTGACTGACCTATCAAAGTAGTGAAAGGCCAAGAAAAAAGAAGTTATGCCTGAGAACTTCGACTTTGGTCTCATGTCTTTTTCAAAGAGATATATTATTCCAATTCTCATGATTAATTGAGTATTAGATTATTGAACTCGGGGGCATTCTACCTCCAGTCTAAACACCCTAGCACTTCTTTTTTATTTATTTATTTATTTATTTATTTTGAAACAAGGTCTTGCTAAGTTGCTGAGACTGGCCTCAAATACCCTGGTATTTATTTTAATTAAATTTTAGAAAATGTTCCCCCATGTACATAGATAATTAAATATTCTTTACAAATCAGAAAGCTAGGGCTCATAAGGTATGATTTCAAAAGCCAGATAAAAGGTCAGGTAGAAAATTTGCAATTATATCTTTGTTCATATTGCTGGTTCCAGTATAGAAATCTCTTTGAATTCCGTCAATATGGGAAACTGATTTGCTCTTAGTATTATGCCTGTTATATTGAAACATGACTTAGAAGAGCACTGTGTGTGGCTTTTGGCTATTAGAGATCTCCTGGGTTTCAGAATTATGTGATGATCATGGAATGTACATATGATTTGAAGATATACTGATGAATCAGAGAAGAAATCCATGTATTCAACAAAATGATACTAGAGAATACTGTTTTTTCCCCTACAATACAGGATATTATACATAGTTCTTCACTTAATTTTGTCATAATTGGCATGTAGGGAACTTACATGGTTGTAAATAGTGGAGCCTGTTACCAGAAGGACTAAAGCAAGTAGCTGACTGAACAAAGGTGGCTGGACTCAGGGTTTACCCAAATGCTAGACAGAGATGGTTAGAAGTTACACATATAATTAAGACACTTGCTTGTACACTGATAACAGAAATCAAAGAGGAGTAAATCAAGAAATACATATGCCACTTGTCAGGAGAGAAATTCCTAATCTGATCATAAAGCCTCCATGTACTCTTTCCTGGGACAGAAACCAAGCCCAAGTTGGCCATTCCAGGTTTCTTATGGTAGCTGCTAAACATTATTTAAAAAATCATGAGAAGCTTAGTTTGATGGCAGTGTGAAGGTGAATACAGGGTGAATTGTGGCAAAATTAAGGTTGACTTCATTAGTGGTACAAGTGGCTTTTTAAAGTTGTCCTATCATGACTTAACAAGTTGTAAAATAAAAATCACACAAAACTCTTATGCAAAACAAACTCGCTCCCTTTAACATAGTACTCATGTTCATGAACCTGGAAATATTTCCTTAGCATTTGTAGAATAAACATTCTTTTTAAAATCTCTTTGCCCTTACTAAAATCCAGAGCTTATTTTATAATTGTACCTTTCCTAACACAAGAAAATATTCTTGGAATTAATGGAGTAATTTTGCTACAACCATGAGGCACAGATATAGTGAGATCCAAATTATTGTGCAAATCAGTTGCCCTGAGAGTTCAACAAATATCACAGTATTTTTATGGGAGAGAAATTCATCTTCTCTCAGAAACACAGATGGATAATGCTTGGAAATGATGATGTATGTTATGCCTGGGAAACTAAACAATATTATCAGGGTACAGGCAAATTAGGAGTACAACAGAGGAGGAAAAGATTGTAATATTACTGAAATTTCTACACTTCCTAGACAACTTTATTATTTCTTTCACTTTGGAAACTGCTTTATTATTTGTAAACATCACTATACACCCTGATTATCTGTTTAAACACAGTACATTCTGCTGTTACCCAGGGATAAACCAATGAAAATTATGTACACATATTAATGATGCATTTTGAAGTATGTATCTTTGAAAATATTGATTTCAAAGACTGTAAACAATGAAAGAAGTGATTTACAGCCACATTCCTTAGATAGGTTAAAGAACATGACATAGTTCCAGGAAACATTGCTAATAGGGTATATTTTTAATGACAATTATTAGCCCTATGAAAAGCAGTGAGTGATTCATTTCTGGTTGAGTTTATAGGACAGTAAAGTTAATATTTATCCATTCGATTATTTCTTTCATCTTTAAGTTGTTACCTTTTACCATTTTTTTTTTCACTACTGGGGATGGAACCTGGGGGCATTCTCCTTCTGAGCTACAGCCCCAGCCCTATTTTTTATCCTTTATTTGGAAACAGGGTTTCACTAAGTTTTGGAGGGCCTCACTAAGCAGCTGAGGCTGGCCACGAACCCGGATCCTCCAGGCTCAGCCTCCCAAATGCTGGTATTACAAGCGTGCGCCACCACGTCCAGCTACATTTTACCATTTTTTACAAGTATGCAATGAGCACCTGTTATATGTCAAGAATCAGGAGATATTCTAGGGAATAAAGATACTTCAGTGTAAGGAAAAATGAGAACCCTCATTATTGTGCCTACTTTCCTTGGGGTAAAATGGATAAGAGTCAGAGTAGCTGTTCTTAGAGTTGCAGATTATGATCAGGAAAAGTGTTCCTGATAAGGGGATAGTTGAACCAAGACCTAAAGTGGTGATCCTCAAAAGACTATGGAGGAGTTTCACGAAGAGCATGCTGGCTGCGAAGTCTTGCTGCAGGGGTGGGGCTGAGCAGAAGGGTCCTGACTTGGTAGGTTGTAGATGTTTTGGTTGTCATGAGAAGAATAGAGGGTGTGCATGTGTTGAGGTGGGCGACCTTAAAGCTGGAAGCAGAGGACCAGTCAGAAGACTTGTCCTACGAGCTGGACGTGGTGGCGCACGCTTGTAATCACAGTACATGGGAGGCTGAGATAGGAGGATCACAGGTTCGAGAACAGCCTCAGCAAGTAGTGAGACTTTCATCAACCCAGTGAGACCTTGTTTCCAAATAAGAAATAAAATTGGGCTGGGGTATAGCTCAAGGTAGAATGCTTCTGGTTTCAATCCCCAGTACCACACTCACATGCACACACACACACACACACACACACGCACGCACAAAATAGTATTTAGCCACTCTGGTCACTACAAAGACTTCTAGCAGACATTAGGAAAACAGTCTTTGCTCAAGTATATCGATGACAAGAAGTAAATAACATTTACTGAACACTCAGTATATGTAAGTTTCTGTGTCAGTTCTATGTATACAGTATTTAATTTCTCCTCATCCCAAATCTATGAGTTCAACTTTAAAACCCAGACCACGGAGGAGAAAACCAAGACTCAGGGGAACAATGAAGTTTCTCTAGAGTAGCTGAGTAACAAAGGAAAGAACCAGGGCTTCAATTAAAAGTAAACTCATATTTAAAGCTTGGTTAATACTTCAGCCTACTCAGTAGATGTTTAATTTGATGTATACATTTTCCAGTCTCTCAGGAATGAGGCATGGAGAAATTTTGAGCCTGGGAAAATTCCTTTTCCCAAATTCCAAGAAGACAAAAGTGCCTTCCAAACACATGTCCAATTTAACAGTGTATAGCATCTGAATCTAACATGAGTATTAGCTGGGGGTCACGGTGCATGCCTGTAATCCAGTCCGGCACTTAGGAAGCTGAGACAGGAGTTGCAAGTTCAAGGTTAACCTTAGCAATATAGCAAGACTCAGAAAATGTCCGAGAACCTGTATCAAAATAAAAAGGGCAGGAGGCATAGCTTGTAGGTAAAATGTCTTCGGACTCAGTTCCCACTCCCTAAAAAAAAAAAAAAAAGTAGTAAAAATATAATAATAAAGCCAGGCATTGTGGCACATACTTTTAATCCCCATACTTGGGAGGCTGAGACAGAAGATGGCAGGTTCAAGGACAATTTCAGCAAGGTAATGAGACTCTCAACTTAGTGATATTCTGCTTCAAAATAAAAATGTCTTGGGTGTAGATCAGAGGTAGAATGCCCCTGGGTCCAATACCCAATACAAAACACAAAAACTAATAAAATGAGTGTTACTTTTGTCAGATGGGAGTTAAACGTATTGCTGGTTGTCTCAAGCTAGGTTAATTCTGTTTACATTCCCAGGGACAATCTTGTGAACATTGAAATAAACTATAATGACCTAAACTATAAGATAACCCAGCAGCAAAAAGCAGTAAGTGTGCCTGAGTTGCTTGGTAAGTGCTATTTAGTTGTTCCTCGATTTTCTGTCTTTTCTTTTTTCTTTCATATTTAAAACTTAGCTTATCAGTGGAGGAAAAGAGAATCAACATTACTTGTCACTTGCCATCTATTTAAATCTGACACTTTTTCACTCCCTAGGAAACAGGTCAAAGGAAGCCAAAACCCCAAAGGCCTTTGACAAAGAATGGCAGATGTACTATGAGCTAGTCAGTTCATATTCACACTCACATTTTATTTTTCTGACAGGCTGTTGCTCTCACCAGGTGACTGTTTTTCTGTGTTTCTGAGTGGAATTCAGCTGTCTCCTCCCTCCACACAGAGTTCTAATTTCGGGTGGGTTAAAAGAGCTTTAAAGAGCAAAGTGGACATTTAGTTTACAGCCATGGTCTGCTTACTCTCCTTTGTCTTAGAGTCCTTAAAAAATTTAATTGCTCACTTCTTGGATCTCATTGCATTTTAGAGGAAGCCACACAGAAGACAGAAGAGGATACTGGGATCAGGCAAAATGACAATAGTTAGACTTAGCGGAGACCCTGATACGGAGGAAATATGCACATTTTTGGAGAAGTCCACACTTCATTACCACACTTAAAAAAAAATAGGAGATTCTAAGAATGACTTGTGGCAATACAATAAAGATGAATAAAGTAGTGTGCTTAAGAGGGAAGCACTAGAGGTGTTAAATTCACAAAGGCAAAAAGTAAAAGGGTGACTGCCAAGGGCCAAGGTGATGAGGTGTTACTGTTTAAATGGTTTTCATTGGGAAAAATGAAAAAGTTTTAGGGATATATGGTGGTGATGGGTACCAAAAAATGTGAATGTGCATGATGGCACAGAAGTGTACACTTCAAAATGGTAAAAATGGTAAATTTTGTGTTATTCACATTTTACCACAATAAAAATACAAACAATAAAGACAAATAAGTATTTAAAAAAAATTAAAGGCAGTGATGTTCATATGTTTAGTTAAATGAAGTATTATAAATGCCTTAAAAGAAATAAAGTTTGGACACTTAATATCTAAATTGCTTAGAAATTAATTTTCTGGAAAGCGGCATTATCCAGTAATATCTGGATGCCACTTCATCCCATACATAGAAATAAATTAGTAGACATTTGGATACTTAATATCCAAATTGCTTAGAAATTAATTTCTGGGAAAGCAGCATCATTCAGTAATATCTGGATGTTGCTCTTCATCCTACACAGAAATAAATTTGTAATTATCTAGGAACTTTTAAAAGTTTACCTAGACTTATCTTCCAAAGTCTGAGTTCCATTTCTTTTTTTTTTTTTAAATGCTGGGGATGGAACCCACATGCATTCTATCTTCGAGCATGTTACATACTCAGCTCTATTTTATTTGGAAACAAGGTCTCACAAAGTTGTAGAAATCCTGGATAAATTGCCAAGGCTGGCTTGAAACCTGTGATCCTCCTGTCTCAGTGTCCCAAGTACTGGGATTACAGGGGTGTGCTATTCTATACCTGGCTCTGAATTAGAATTTTAAAAACAGATTTTACGTTTATTTTTCTCTCTCCTTTTGGGGATGATTTTTATGAATATTATTGTTAGATATTACTGATTACAATTACTTTATATTTGTACCAAATTTTAAAACAATACAACAAACCTATCTTCATATAATATGAGTAATGGTTAACTAACTTCAAATAATTTAGCTTCTAGTAATGTTAATTTTCATTATATGAAAGATCACTGATGATTTCTATATTTGATTTATATTACAGCAGATGTTGGGGGTCAGCTGGGCCTGTTTTGTGGGGCCAGTATGATTACAATTATAGAAATCATTGAATATATATTCACCAATTTCTACTGGATATGCATTTTCTTTTTGCTGAAGATACCTGAGATGACTCAACGGACTCCTGCACCTCCGAATCATCCAAGGAATAAAAATAGGGTAGAAGAGTGCTGATGTTTGGTTAGAATAAAAAGTCTTGGTTTTTCTACTCATGATATCCTCAGATTATCCCTAAAGCTAATTCATTATGTAACTGTATGTTATCAATTTGGGAGTTCAATAAAAGTCATTGAAGATATCTATTTCTTTATACCTTACACTTTTTGTTTTCTCTCTAGCTTCCACATATGAGAGAAATATACAAGCCTTGACTTTCTAAGACTGGCTGATCTCAGCATAATATTCTCTAGTTCCTTCTGTTTTCCTGCAAATGACATAATTGTGTTCTTCTTTATGGCTGAATAAAATTCCATTGTATGTATATACTGCATTTTCTTTATCCATTCTTTTTTTTTGATGGGCACATCGATTGGTTTCATAATTCTACTGCTATGAATTGTGCTACTATAAGCACAGGTATACATGTATCACTATAGCAGTCTAAATTTAATTCTTTTAATAAAATAGTGGTCTTGCTGGGTCTTATGGGGTTTCATTCCTACTTTTTTGAGCAACCTCCATCCTGATCTTCATAGTGATTGTACTCATTTACAATCCTACCAACAGAATGTAAGAGTTCCTATTTCCCCACATCCTTCCTAGTATTTGTTGTGATATATATTCTTGTTTGCCATTCTAACTGGAATTAGGTGAAATTTCAGTGGGTTTTTTTGTTTGTTTTTATTTGCAATGCTGGAGATTGAATCTAGGGTTTCATGCATGTCAGGCAAGCCCTCTACTACTGAGCTACACCCTCAGCCTCTCAGTTTTCTTCTGAATTGCATTTCCCTAATTGTTAATGATATTGAATGTTTTTTTCATGTATTTATTGATCAGTTGCATATCTTCTTTTGAGAAGTGCCCAGGAATGTTTTCTACTGTGCTAGAATCACTGTGGGGGAACTGTGAAGATCCTCCTGTAATGTGACCAATTAAACTTGAGTGAAAGATGAATCTGACCTATTGAAGACTATAAACCAAGAATGGTAAAGCCCATATTGGCTTTGCGAGTGCAGTGGAAAGCATTAGAGTCGACAGTAACTGCAGCTTGGAGAGTAAGAAAGCACAAGGCTCCTACTGAGGACATGGGCTATCCCTAAGCCCCTACTACCTGGAATCCATTTGCTATGTAAATTGAAGGTATGCCCCATTACAAGCTCTAAATCCTGTTCTCAGCACTAATCATAAGATTTAGAGCAAAACCACCTGCCACAGCTTCTTGCCTCACTAGAATTTTGTCACCTGAAACACAATCATCTGATATTAGAACACCCACCAGACATTCACTGGGGCTTGCTTACTTCTGATTCAAGGGGCATTAGAGAATATGAGTTTAGAAGCCTTGGCTGTGGTATCTGGTATTGGATTTTGGCAAATTACCTCAAATTCAAGTGCTCCAGTTTCCTCATGGGTAAAATGGAGTGGATAAGGAGAGTCTCTATATAGTGCATAGCTGCAAGGATTCAACCTGTAAAATATTAAAAATCATGCTGGATGCTGAGGTGTGTTGTGACCTTAGTCTCTCTCCCTGATCACCATGCTGCTGGTGTAGGTTTTTAGACAGGCTGGTGGGCAGCAGGGATTCTGGTCACCATTTATCTCAATTTTCTCTTGCCTATTAAGTATGGCTATCAGTCACAATGCAGTGCAATATTTAAAGAAATATGCACTTTAAAAGGAGGTTTGTAACTTTTATTATAGTTCTAGCACTATTTTTATTTAATTTTTGGTACTGTTGATTAAAATCAGGGGTATTCTACCTTCCAGCTATAGCTCTATCCCCTGTTTTCATTTTGAAATAGGATTTTACTAAGTTTCTGAGGGTCTCACTAAATTGCTGAGGCTGGCCTCAAACCCGTAATCCTCCTGCCTCAATCTCCCAAATACTGAGATTACAGGGATGTACCATGATGCCCAGCTATTTTTTATAAAACTCTTCTTAAAGGGTCTTTAAATGTCAAGAACTACAATGGTCGGCATTCAATGAGTTTTGAATCTCAAACATTTAAGAAACAGGAACAAGCAAGCAATGGTAAATTCTGGGAGAAGGTCATGTGGTCAGTGAGAGGGACATTCACGTCTCCCCAAAGTCTGAAGCATTCCTGTAGGTCTGGGACATTGTGTTGAGAAATAGTCAAGTAAAAATTCTTCTTGTGTACACAAGTGGGCAAATCTTCTGATATTCATCTTTTGCATAATTCTCTTTCAGCTAACACTTTGGCAATGTTCCTCCTGTCAAGTGCAAAAAGAGTAGGTGGGGTTGACAGGAAAAGAACAACCTTTAACAGGAATACAAATGAAAAGAAGAAATATAATGTGGGTGGTAATTGAATGATGAACTAGATCTTTATAAAGAGCCTTGACTTTGTCAAAAGATAATAGATGCCATTTAGGACTTAATAATTGCTCCCCATTAAAAATTTGCAAAAGAATTGTCAGGTGAAAGTGTAAGATCTCTTATCATCTCAAAACATTAAGAGGCTAAAATTAGCAATTTTTAAAAAGGTCCGATTTCTTTTTCTTAAACATTTTTCTTAAACCCCCTATAGAACCTGTTTTCTTTATTAGTTATCTCACCACTATTTATATTATGTTGTAGTACATAGGTATTAAAGTTGAAAATCAATGTTCTATTCAGAACAACATACTATAAATCAAAATAAAAAACAACATATGCATATACTTTATTAATTTATCCAATGACTGCTTTCCTGCTCAACTATTCAGCTGCTCTTCTTCTTTCTCCTTCCCTTCCCTTCCCTTCCTCCCTCCCTCCCTTCCCTTCCCTTCCCTTTCCCTCCCTCCCTCCCTTCCTCCCTTCCTTCCTTCCTTCCTTCCTTCCTTCCTTCCTTCCTTCCTTCCTTCCTTCCTTCCTTTCTTCCTTTCTTCTGTTTCTTTTTGATAAATAACAAGTTGATTCACTTTGCTGGCCAAAATGAAACAAAAAAGATCAAATATGGAAGATGATTTCATTTCTTCTGGAAGATGCAAACAGTAGCCTCTATTGCACAGCAGTCCTAGCTTCCTGTGGTCCTTGGTGCTTCATGTGGCTGCTCTGAATTTCAATGTGCTGCAAATGTGAAATGCACACTGAACTTCAAGAACTTAGGACAAACTAATGAATATTAGAAAACCTGATTAACGATTTTAAATGGATTGCATGTTGAAATGGTATTTTGGTTATATTGGGCTAAATAAAATATATTATCAAAATCAGTTTCACTGGTGTCTTAAGAAACCAAGTCCTAAATTAAATGACTCAGGGCTAGCTAGCATTGAATTCAGACTCTTGACTCTCCATCCAGGGCGTAGTTGTTGTTCATATTTTGCTATATTTTTCCTCTAGCAAAGAACCATACACGTATTTTATTAACGTAAAATAAGGGCTATTTTGGTTTTATTCTTGTAAATAAATAGTAATTTATTTGTATTTGATAGATTGTAATCTGAACTAGGTATGACATAGTTTGCTTAAAATAATACTATACAAAAGTACCATTTCTATTATAAGTTTATTGTTTTAGCAAATTTATACAGATTCCTACAAAATTAGCAGGAAATGTTTGGTTGCAATTTTTGCACAAGATGTGTGTGAATAGATTAGATGCAACACAAATGGACATCAAAGCTAGGAACCTTTTTTTTATGACATTTCATTGAAATCGTAGGAGAGAAGGAGTTAATTCAAGGTTGCACAGAGGAAATGACAATCAGTTGATAGCCAAGAGATCAAACTTCACTGTGAGAGAACCCTGTGTCCTTCCCTGTCCTCCTTCCCCAACCCCATTTAGACTTCAAAAGCATTCTCTGCTGCCCTCTAGAGGTTCTACAAACCATTAATAAGGAGGCAAAAATGAAACACTGAGGAAGTCTGGCAAGAAAATACTTTTCCCCTTCAGTGACAAAGAAAACTGAACGCAGCAGTTGATGAATCAGTCATACACTGAAACAAAGTTAAGTATGCACTTAGTTTTAATATGCTTGTATGTGTATGTGTGTATATACAATTCTAAGTTTAAAAACATACATATATATTTTAATTCAAACTAATAAACTGCTATCTTTAGTTACATTCAGCTTTAAATTGGGGGGATTTTTCATTAGGTTGTTTCAAGATTTGGCAAAGTTAAAAAGGTGTTTACTGTTTTTTGTTGGTTTGTTTGATTCTTGTTTTCGCATGAAACATGTGATCTGTGATTAAGCTTTAATAATATGTTTCCAATGGTTTACAAATTTGCACTTCTTAGATTGCTTTTCTATCATTTAAGTGTTGTACTATTGCCCAAATGGCAAGCCAGAGTTCCAATCTTCTGATTTCTTACCATGTTAATAGATCTATCAACAACCTTAGTGAGTGGTTTCTATAAACCCTATTTTTTACAATGAGAGAGGCAGGCTACAGAGAGGTAGCCACATTATAGAGCTTGTGACTGTTTGGAAATTCAGGTTGGCTCATCTGGAAGGAAAATGGTACTGTCCTCCCTACACACATTGATGCCACCTAGAGACAATAATTATTTCTTCTTTAAAATCTATTCCCAGGAATTCCACGGCCAAGTCTAATATTCCTACTACCTTTCCCATCAACTCATTCCTGTCTGTAACTCCCACCCTGCTCAATGGTACAAGTGCCTATCCACTAACCAGGCCAACCACCCTCTACTTGGCTTTTATCTTTTCCCATCTCTTTTATCCCACAACTTGTCATGCATTTCTAATTCTGAGCTCCTCAATTAGTCACCTGCTCTTCCATCACCTTCAAGTAGACTGAATCATAAAGGACAATCAGAGGATTGGAACTCTGGTTTGCCAGATGTGGTGGTAAACACCCATGATCAGTACTTGGGAGACTGAGATAGGAAAATTGCAGGTTCAAGGCCAGCCTCAGCAACTTAGCAAGTTCCTCAGCAACTTAGTGAGACTGTATTTCAAAATAAAAAATAAATAAATAAAAAGGGCTAGGGGGTGTAGCTCAGAGGTAAAATGTCCCCAGGTTCTATTCCCAGTAAAACAGACACACACACACAGTAA
Organism: Graphiurus murinus; assembly: GCA_004027655.1. Lineage (NCBI taxonomy): Eukaryota > Metazoa > Chordata > Mammalia > Rodentia > Gliridae > Graphiurus > Graphiurus murinus. Next base: position 31,088 of record PVLC010003140.1, read on the forward strand.
AAACATCCCCTTACATCTATCTTTGCTCCAGTTCTTTCATTAAATGAGCCCCTATCTGAAATCAGAGAACTACAGTAATAGATGCATACTCATGTTCATAGTAGCACAATTCACAATAGCCAAATTATGGAACCAACCTAGATGTACATCAACAGACTAATGGATTACAAAATTATGGGACATCCACACAACAGCATCCTACTCAGCAATAAAGAACAAAATTATGTCACTGGCAGGAAAATGGAAGGACCTGGAGAGCATTATACTAAGTGAGACAAGCCAGTCATAGAAAATGAAGGGGTATATGTTTTCTCTAATATGAGGAAGCTAGGGAGTAATGGGGATACCAGAGGGACTCCAGATAATGGAGGAGAAACTTCACTGGAGCCAAGGAGGTCTAGGGGAAGGGGAGGGGAAAGACTGTGGATCATTGAAGGAATTACTACCATGGACTATAGACTACATGTACATATGTGAAAATACCAATGTCAATCTCAGTACTGTGTGGGAGAAGGGAGGTAGGGGTGGGGACAGCACCAAGTGCTTTGTGCATGAATGTCACTGTCATCATGATTTACATTATGATGTGAGACTATTATGCACCAATAAAAGCATATTTTAAAAAAGCACAGAAATAGAAAAAAAATCAGCCCCTATGACAATGACAGCCTAGTTTCCTCCAAGCACAAGTTGCATAGTAGCATGTTAAAGTCTCCTCTTTTTGTCCAATCTCATGTATTAGCCCTCATTTCCTTCAAATCTAGTTTTTAGCCTCACTACTCTAAAAGTATCCTTCACTGATCAAATATTTGTCTAGTGCTCACTTTGTGATTGGTTCAAAGGATTATCTAGGGAAAAAGCCTGAAGACACTTACAGCCAACTAAGAAAACAGATCATGGGCTAACCATTGTAAGTACTGTGGGACAACCAAGTATGCAGGATCTAAGCTTACCTAGGAGAGTTTGGGAAATTTCCAATGAGAGACTATTGAGCTAAGTGTTAAACAGAAATAAGAGTCTGTCATCAGTGTATGGACACAGTCCTTCTAAACAGAGCAAATTATATAGGTAGCAACTGCAAACAGGTTATTATAGCTTAAGAACTTTTGCATCTGTGCTAAGTAGAACAGCAATGAAGAGCAATTAAGTGACTTCGGGCAGGAGAGTGTTTTCAATTTGTAAAGGCCACTCTTGCAGCAATTTGCTCAGGTGAAATGAAGAGGGGAAATATAGAAAGTGTGTAAGGAAGGTCTGGCAATTGTTCAGGTTAGGGATGAGGAGTGCTTAAATAGGAGAGTGTAAGCACGATCAAGTAGATGTTAAGAAAAAAAATCAGGAAGTAAAAATGGCCACATCACCTCTCCAAAGGCAGTGATGCTTTGGTTCATCGGTAGACCCCATGGAGGTAGTACTTGAGACAATCAACTTAATAAAGGAAAAGGTTTCTTTTTCCCAAGGACTGAACCTCATGGTGGGAGAACATAGTAGAGGAGGCCCATTCACCTTACGGCAATCAGGAAACAAAAGAGAGTGAGAGGAAGGGGCTGGGGGCTCAATATCTCTTCATAAATATACCCTCAATGACCTAATTTCTCTCCACTAAGCTCCACCTCCCAATAGCCATAGGCTGAGCTGTTAACACATGGGCTTTGAAGGACACTTCAGATCCTGGAGTATCGCTCACCTCAAAAGTCTACAGCAGTACCTGCTACAAATAAGTGCTCAGAAAATATGTGCCAGATTCTGGAAAGAAGTGTTTCTATTGTTTTCCAATCCTCCTGAGTCTCCCTTAAAACACAGGCAGGATAACTATTCCCATCTCACTCTTCTCTCTAGTTACTTGTCTCTAAGAATTTTTTTCTTTACCTTCAGTATATTTAATCATTATTCTGAATATGGAATACTTTAATTATTTGTATAAAGTCTGTCATCCTTAAAAGTCTATGAGCACTTCAAGTAAGTTGACACTACTTCATAATTTATTGGTGTTTTCCTTTCATGTATAGTCTTTTTTCTGTCAATTTGTTAACACTAAAGAATAATAGAGTACAAGAATATTTCTAAGATGAGCCATTAAAAATATATAACATAGCCGGGCATGGTGGCGCACGCTTGTAATCCCAGCATTTGGGAGGCTGAGACCGGAGGAACCGGGTTCGTGGCCAGCCTCAGCTACCTAGTGAGGCACTCCACAACTTAGTGAGACCCTATTTCAAAATAAAGAATAAAAATTAGGCGCCGGGCGTGGTGGCGCACGCTTGTAATCCCAGCATTCGGGAGGCTGAGACCGGAGGATCCAGGTTCGCAGCCAGCCTCAGCTACCTAGTGAGGCACTCCGCAGCTTAGTGAGACTCGGTTTCAAAATAAAGAATAAAAAATAGGGCTGGGGGTGTAGCTCAGAGGTAGAATGCCTCTGAGTTCAATCCCCAGTACCGAAAAAAAAAAAAAAAAAAAAAAAAAGAATAAAAATTAGGGCTGGGGGTATAGCTCAGAAGTAGACTGCCTCTGAGTTCAATCCCCAGTACCGCAAAAAACAAACAAACAAACAAACAACAACAACAACAAAAATATATATATAACATAAACTGGGGATGCAGCTCAGTGGTGGGGTGTTTGCTTAGCATGTATGGGCCTTTGGTTTGATACACATACATACACACACACACACACACACACACACAAATTATAACACAAGTAAACCAAAATTTAAGTTTATAATAGGTAAAATTATAAAATATCTCCACAAAATGGCATTAATATTACAAATGATATGTTAGTATCATTTTATTGAAATAAAAGCTTTCTAGAGACAAGTGGAAAAAATAATTTATTACAGATTCTTTTACACATTGGAACATTTATATATATATATGTATATATATTAATGTGCTGATATGAAAGACTAAATTTAAAGACAAACATTTTTACACAAAGTATTTGCACTATTTTTATAAAGATTGATATTAATAAATTATCAGAGACATTTTAAGAACAATAGGCCAATTATTCCAATAGGAATGCATTCTAGGTTGAAATTAAACTAACTTTTCTGAACAGGATGCCTTGGATAAAAACATATCCTTCTAATCTAAGAGGAAGATTACTTCTGGGAATGAAAGACCAAGAATGGCTCTAACAGCAGTATCCAGCAGTGTATTTCCAGCTTTATTACTGATATGGTTAGATCCCCTAATTTGCAGCCCAAGATAACTTAATAACTAAATGTGAAACAATGTAGCTTTCTATAGCAGCTGCATGTGGCTAAGGAAATGTAGCTTTCTATAACAGCTGCATGTGGCTAAGGAAATTTATTACAAGGGGTACAATAGAAATGGTAGCATTTTAGAGGAATTATAATTGCCACATGATTCAAATGAACAAACACTTTAATAACAAAAATGTGTATTCTATATTTCCAAAAGGAAATTAGTATACTTCAAAATAGTCACTTTTTTCTTAGCATGGTATATTAATTCTTGCTTTGGACGTCTGAAAAATAAACTGCATTTTTTTTCCTAAAACTTAGAATTCACTCCTTTAGAAAATGGTTTCTATAATGATATACACCAACATGATATAAACTTTGCTCTATGTTATAGTCATTAAAATATACATATACATATGTATGGAGCATTCAACAGATTTGGTAAGCCATGATATATATACACATGGCCAAATACTGTTCACTTTCATTTCGTTAAATTCAACAACTATTTATCGGGCGCCTACTACTTGCAGATCACCAGCTTAGGTAATGCTCATAGTAGATTTTAAGACACATGAGACACATCATCCACATCAAAGGCCAAACTTTAGATCATATACTAAAACCTTAAAAAATAACCAAAGCAGAGCTAGATTTGAATAATAGTGCGAGTTATACCTAGGAGAAACGCTTGGGATGATCAGAAGGAACAAGCACAATCTGTATCCTCAATCTGTATCAGTGCAGATGAACTGCGCCCTGGCTTGGCACGAGTCAGGAGGTAACAGGAATCTAATCCACAGTTTTCTTCATCCCACAATCTGAGCTTCAGTTATCATCCTGGTAAGTTTCCTTAAAAGAGTTGAAGAGATTTAGTATAAACTTTCAGTGATATTTAATCTTGCCTCATCCCTTAAATATATTTCTCTCTTTCTCTGAAAGTATGCTCACATTCAAATCTGCAGTGGCTAGAAATCATCTTCGCCACAATTTGGGGTGAAATTATTCTTAGGACTAACACTTGAGATATAGTTTGGTTCATCAGAAGAATATCCGTAAGCATGCCAACCTCATAGGTAATTATTTAAAGTAAAAACAGTTGAAAGAAAAATGAATATTGGGCCTTTAATTCTTTTGGAAAGACACCAAGGAATGTTATAGCTGGATCATATGGTGATTCCACCCATAATTTTATGGGGAATCTCCATACATATCTCCATGGAGCTTGCCCTAATTTGCAATCCCACCAACATTGTATAAGACTTCTTATTTCTCCATATCCATGCTAGCTACTATGATTGTTGGAATTCTTGATGACTGCCATCCTAATCAGTTAGATGGAATCTCAGTGTAGTTTTGATTTGCATTTCCCTGACTACTCATGATGAATTTCTCTATCATGTGTAATTATTATTCACTAGTAAAAGTATAAAAAAAAGAAAATAAATACTAAAAACTTGTCATTCTATTCCCTTTAAGATGTGTTATATTTTGAAAAAGTATCTTTAGGGATGTATAATACATGAAAAGAAATATGATTAAGAAGTCTCACTCTCTCTGAAAAACCAAAACACCAACAAAGGAATGAAATACACGTTTGCCTCAGATGTGCCATCTTGAGGGTAAAGGCTGGGTACAGCCCGCTGTGAATGCCAGGATCCCACTGTGGGTGTGCTGGTGTTCTCAAGTTCAACCATGGTGCTTGTAAAAACCTAAAGCTGAACTAAAGGGAGTCTGGCAAATTACAAGTGTTATCTCTCAGGGGAAAAAAAAATCACTAGGGACTTGGATTTCAAAAAAAATCCCAAAACACACCATAGGAAGGTACTATAGACCATACTAAGGCTCTTAAGCATCATAGTGGTGGAACATGCCTATAATCCCAGTACTCAGGAGGCTGAGACAGGAGGACCACAGGTTTGAGGATAGCCTCAGCAAGTAGTGAGACTCTCACCAACCTAGTGAGACCCTGTTTCCAAATAAAAAGAAAAATCTGGGGCTGGGGGTGTAGCATGGTGGTAGAATGCCCCTGGGTTCAATTCCCAGAACTACAAAAAAAAAAAAAAAAGAAGAAAGAAATAAATTTAACTTCCTATAATTCACATGCTTTAACAGTCCTGATGGTGAGCTCAGAACTAGCTCAGGGAGAGGAAGAGAGGGGACCTGAGGAAAGGGGGGCTGTAAAGCCCACACCTCAGTCCTGTTTGAGTTAGATTACAGAGAAAGAGCAAAAACACAGCCGTTCTCAATCTAGTGCTTTGGAGTTAATGTTATTAGAGGACAAATACCGGCAACCGTAAAGTATCCCCTACAAACGATTTATTGTTCTAACTGGCTTATTAATGTTTCAGATATTTCCGCTGTTTTACTTAAGAGTTAATTTCTGTAGGCAAGGATTCTTTTCACATGAAGCATATTTTTGGTAATCATAATTAAACTCCCTATTTTACACGCTGTCTTAAAAAATAAAATTACACTCTGCTTAGTCATACCTCTGTTCCTGTATTTTTCCTGGAGAGGAACCAAACTTGCATGGGTTCTTTTTTGCCCTTCATGGACACCGGGCCTCTGTGCTCCAAGTGGAATTGTGGATCTGAGTTTTCTGGAGACATAAGACATCTAAAAGACAGGGACAGGGAGGAGGGTGAGAGGTGACAAATTACACGTGGTGACATGCCCCTGAGCTAGAAGTGGAGATAGCAAAACGCATGCTAAGGTTGTAAGCAATGAGACTCAAGGTTTTTGTAATGGTGATCATATTGAAATCACTAGGATGGTGTGAAAGATTTTAAATTGGAAACAATGACGCCATCTTCCCAATTGAAAAATAATCCTAAATGTGGAGGAAGGCAGCAAAGGTCATAACCCTTTAAAAGTAAGATGCAAGGTACATTTTTCCTGCAAGTCAGTAAATACCAAGATATTTTCTCTTACCTATATGTGTATTCAGACACATTGATTTTTCCCTTTTCTCCTGTGGTTTCTGTTCTGCTTGTGAGGTTGACGGTATTTCCAAAGAGACAGTATCGAGGCATTCGCTGTCCTATGACACCTGTCACCACTTCCCCAGTGTGGATCCCTATTGTTATCTGTAAGACCGGAGCTGTGTTCAGCAACTTTGATCATTAACACATGCATTTTTGCTTACTTTATGTTACACAATAATGTAGAATCATCACATAAAATCATACAAATTCTCTTTAAGAACTCTGAGCATATAGCAGACAACTTCAAATACCTTCACCAAGGTTTATTTCCCAACAAAGACATTATGTCTCAAGGGCATCATTTGAAGTCTGAAGATTTCAACAATGTGAATTGGGCAACTTTCATGAGACACAGGAAAAGATTTTTAAAAATATACCATAAAAGGCAGGAGGTTTGGGCTCACCCTCACAACTTTCAGTACGTGGGACAGATTAAATCATTTCAAATAAGTAGGCATTTCCTCACTTCTATGAAAGAATGTAATACAATGGGGCTCAAAAATATACTCTGGTCTTTATTGTCAAGATGCCCCTCCTTGTACAAATTAATGATTTTTTCTGGACAAAAACATAAATCAGTTATCCTCAAGGGTCTCCTAGATAGTATGTTTGTTTTGTCTACTCACCTGAACAGATTCGCCATCTACTTGAACCTGGCCAGCGATCTGCATCATGTCCAAGGCCAGGTGGCAAATGGACCTGGCATGGTGGGCGCAGGGCTCCGGCAAGCCGCTCACTGTCATGTACTTGTCACCCACAGTCTCCACCTGACACACATTTACATGTTCATCACTTAGCATGGAAATGACTGTTTCATATCTTACTCTAATAAGAAAATAGTTCCTCCTGTTTATCAACAACATAAACTCTTCTTTTTTTTTATTGTCTTAAAATCCTAATACATTAAACTCCAACAAGATGAAACCATGTACTTATTTGAAATTGACACCTTTGGTACTTAGGGTCTTTGGTTATGGGCAAGTACAGACACATAATTATTTTTCCTCTAGTAAGAATTAGTTTCTCAACCAAATCCCCTTATAATTCAGTAAAATAATTTATTACATTAATTCCACCTTAACATTGTAATGGTTCATGGAACAAGAACCACTACCTGGAGTTTACCTGGAGTGATTTATCATGGTTATTAACCTTTTATTTTTATGATATGCTCACCAATTGCTCCATTGTGCCTCAGAAAATTATTATAAAATAAACAGTCCATGTGAACTTAAATAACCCTGGATGCCTGCAGATGGATTAGTTACCATTCTTGCCTTCATGAAGCAATATTCCACTGACTGCATTTTCCCAATATTTGTTTCAACTTGAAAAAAAGAAAGGGCATAAATGCCCTACAAATGTATAAATGTTTATCTTCAAGTAAATGTTATTTAAAAGCAACCCTAAACCAGGTGTGGTGATGCATGTTTGTAATCCCAGTACTTGTGAAGCTGAGACAGGAGGATCAAAGGTTCGAGGTCAGCCTCAGCTCCTTAGGCCCTCTGCAACTTGGTGAGACCCTTGCTTCAAAATAAAAAATAAAACATATGGCTGGGGATGTAGCTCAAAGGTAGAATGCCCCTAGGTTCAATCCCCAGTACTGCAAAAAAAAAAGAAAAAGTCCACAGGAATTTTCTCAAACTCCAAGACTTCTTTGTGGTGCAAACAATTTGTATTCAGCAAAAATGTCTCTTGCAGAGCACTAAAACAAATTCTATGTTTATACGAAATGCAATAAACAACATCCACAGATTTGTTAGACTAAGTGTAAATAGGCTGCCTAGCATTTCATTTCAACCAGGGAATCATCTGTTCCATGAAATATTCAGTTAGGTTACAAGGAAAAGAAAAGTTTTATAACAAGAGGTGGGAATTTAAGAAAATGGCACAGAGTGAATACATGAAGTTACTCTGGCAGGGACGCAGCTACAATCTGAGGACATCGAGCGCTGTGCTTCTGGAGGGTCAGCTCAGAAACCCAGATTTCGCAGAGCACCAGAGTAGGATCTAATGAAGACTTGCCTTATAAACAAATGGATTTTTCCGTGAGTCTGTCAATGTGTCAAATCTGGTGTAGAGGTCGTTGAGAAGGTTGACAATCTTCATGGCTCCTTCTCCAGATGCATGCTTGCTGCAGAAAGCGTTGAAGCCAACAATGCCACTGAAGAGGATGGTCACATTGTCATATCTTTTGGCAGGCACTGGACGCTTATGTCTCAGCTCATTGGCGACAGACGGAGGAAGGACAGAATACAGCAATCTGTTTGTCAGGGTCAGGAAAAAGCCATTGTGAAAACTCTGGGAATACCTTTAGTTTTTCTGCTGACCCTTTCATAGAGCACTGACGCCATTTTCACTGGATTTTGATAAAGAAGCCCTCTAAAATTAGCGTCATGTATTAACTATATGTATAAGCAAAGAGAGGGACACATAAAACATATAAATCATTGTTCGTTCTAACACGTATGTCCCCAAACCCAAACCCATTCAAATTAAATCAAAATAAGTCCAAACAAACAGATGAAACAGAGCACTAGCAATAGGAAAATAAAAGTTTTCCTTTGTTGTCCTATATCCTGAGCCTGCTGTTATGATATACACAGTATGAAAGTCATCATTAGCACCGAAAGCACTGTAGGACTAGTACAACACCGGAAGCATGTTTATCTCTCAGGAATAAGCAACTTACTCCAATTTTTTGTAAAGTAATATTAAATGAAGCAGCACAGTTCTGCAGTCTCATTGAGACTTCACTCCTTCATGAGGGAGAAACCAATAAAATGGGGAGAAATTAGTCTAGAGATAAGTCAGTATGGGGGTTCCTTGAAAGAATTGAAATAGAACCACCACATGACCCAGCTACACCACTCCTCAGCATTTTCCAAGAATTAAAGTTAGAATACTATAGGGACATTTATACAGGGCCATTCACAACAGCCAAATTATGAAACCAATCCAGGTGTTCATCAACAGATGAATGATAAAAAAATTGTGGTATATACACCAATGGAACTCTACTCAGTCATAATGAAGAACAAAATTATGTCATTTTCAGGAAAATGGACAGAAGTAGAGAATTTTATGCTAAGTGAGATCAGCCAGTCTCAGAAAGTCACAGGTTGTATGTTTTCTCTTTTAAGTGGAATCTAGAAGCCGGGCGTGGTGGCGCACGCTTGTAATCCCAGCATTTGGGAGGCTGAGACTGGAGGATCCGGGTTTGCGGCCAGCCTCAGCTACCTAGTGAGGCACTCCGCAACTTAGTGAGACTCGGTTTCAAAATAAAGAATAAAAAATAGGGCTGGGGATGTAGCTCAGAGGTAGAACGCCCCTGAGTTCAATCCCTAGTATGGCAAAAAAAAAAAAAAAAAAAAAAAAAAAAGTGGAATCTAGAGAGAAAATAGAAAACAAAAGGAGTTTTGGATAAATGTACAAGGAGAGACGGTAGAATAGTGGACGTGGAGTAGGGGAGGGAGGTGAGGAAGGAAACAGTTGGGAAAAGGAGGAGTGAAGAAGGAAACAGTTGGAGTCATAGTTTGGCAATACATAGTTTGGTATTACTACCAGTCTTGCTAGCACGTACAGGGAGGAGGAGGTAGTGGGGTGGGATATGGAGGCAACACACCAAGAGCTGTGTGCAAGAATGTTTTTATCCATTGAACCTCACTATGATGTAGAATTACAGTTCACTAATAAAAATATTAAAAACTTATTTCAATCAGCAGTACTGAAACTACTAGGATGGCACGGGGGATCAGGCTATGGGGCCAGGAGTGGTAAGCACACAGGAGGAGCAGGAGGAGAGCTGGCAGATTTAGAAGGGGAGGAGCAATGACCTACAGGCTCTTAGCAGGAAAAATCAGGAATAAATGAGGTGTCCTTGTCTGTTTCTTTACTAAAGCCAAAGAGCGAAGTTTAAATATACAGAGTAGAGCTGAACTCTCAATGTTTACACCCAGCCATAGTGGAATTTCTTGAGTCTTTCATTTTTAACTTCTAACCAGAGAACATTTTTTATGAACTACATTATGATGTGAAATTATAATACACCAATAAAAGTATTAAAAATTTTTTTTAAAATCTAAATCTATGCTTGAATAGTAAATGTGAATAGTTAGGGTTAAGGAAAATTAAGAGTAAATTAATAGTAAGTGGTTTATAATGAAATCACCTCGAAACTCTAAAATCTATAAAAAATATGATTCTAAAAATCAGAAAAATAACCTAAGAATTTTTTATGTGGTGTTTGGGGATTAAACCCAGGGGCACTCTACCTCTGAGCTATACCCTCTCCCCCAGCTCTTTTTATTTTTTATTTGGATACAGGGTCTTGCTAACTTGCTGAGAGCCTTGCTAAATTGCTGAGGCTGGCCTTGAACCTGGGATCTTCCTGTCTCAGCCTCCCAAGTACTGGGATTACAGGCATCACCACCCTATTTGGCAATATAAGGATTCTTGAAACACAATAACTCTAAATAGGAAAAATAGTTTCAGAAAGTCAAAAACACCTTGGGAAACCAAAAGGAAGTGATTGCCTGTGATAAGAAGGTATCAACTACTCATACTATATGCAAGCCTCTTGTTCTAATCCCTAAATCCCCCAATATTGTGCTGTGGGTCTAATGTGAAAAGCAAATTCTCCGACAATTTAGGGGAACAGTGAATGATGAGATGTTTCAGTACGGAACACAGAAGATATGGGGATTTTTCACAATTTAAAGTGTGCATTTTTACAGTATTATCTATTTATTATTGTTAGTGTTTGGTCCTGAAATGTCCCCCAAAGTCCTGTGTGTTAAAGTCTTGGTCCCTAGCCCGTGGTGCTACTGGAACCTTCAGGAGGTTGTGCCTGGTGGGAGGAAGTTAGGTCATTGGCGTGTGTCTCTGAAGAGGCTATTGGGACACTGGTCTCTTCCCCTCTCTCCCTAGCTTTCCAACTGCTGTGAGCTGAACAGACCTCCTCTGCTACTGCTCCCGCCATGATGCACTGCCGCAGCACAGGCCCGCAGCAAGAAGGCCAAGAAAACTGCCTGTAGTCTCTGGAACCATGAGCCTAAATAAATACTTTCTACTTTTCAGTTGATCATCTCAGATACTTGTTACAGTGATGGAGAGATAATAGGGTTACAGAAGATACTACCAAACAATGAACCACAAAACATTAAAAAAAAATACATAGGTAATTTTCTAATAACAGAGAATGATATTAAGTAATTTAAAGTTACAAACCCATAAGACTTTGAACCTTAGTCAGACGTACGGTCTTATACTCTCCATAAAAAGCATAATTTTATATAGAAGTTGTACCACTACCAATTACACATATGCTTTCAGCTGTTTTTTAAGCAGTGGAAGATTTTGAACTGCCTGCCCCATATACCTTCTGAAATTTGCAAAATAAGTAGACAGATTAAATTGTGTGCTGCTTAGAACCATGAAAGAACTAATCCTACTTATAAACATAAAAAAAATAAGCAAAGAAGAACCTAGGTATAATCTCTTTTGAATGCAATTAACTCACTGCTTTTAATTAATACATGAGAGCAAGACCATGTTGCATGCATGATGTGTATTGATTTTTAACAAATTAATCAAAAATAAAGTAATATCTTTAATGGTACTTCCCCATATTTCATAATTTACTTCCCCTTTCACAGAGAAAGAACAGATTATTATTTTGATACATTTGCTAATGTATGCCATCACAGATATAATTATTAATTTTAGAGATGAGATTATACTCTCAGATTCATATCTCCTGAGACCTAAATAATTCATTGTCCAAGAAAACAAATATTTTAAAACATAATGATTAATTATCAGCTCATTGTTCAGTGTGACCCTTGGCATCTGGTCAGCCCCTGGTACAAAACGATGATCAGTGCACAATTCCTGTATGAATGAAAAATTGAACTTTAGATGTGCATTTGAATTATTTTCATACCTGTCAGAGAGATAATTTAACATGTATTATTTTAACTTGACTTCTAAAAATAGAAGATAAATACTCCCTACCATTAAGACTGGTGTGTGTGTATGTGTGTGTGTGTGTGTGTGTGTGTGTGTGTATGTGTGTGTGTGTGCGTGTGTGTGTGTGTGTGTGGTACTAGGGATTGAACCAAGGGGTATTCTACATCCAAGCTACACCTCCAGCCCTATTTTATTATTATTTTTAAAAGGTCTTATTAGGTTAATGAAAGTGTCATTATTTGCTGAGACTGTCCTCGAGCCTGCAATCTTCCTGTCTCAGACTCCTAAGTACTGAGATTAAAAGCATGAACCATCATGCCTAACTAAGACTAGTAGGTCTCTTTATACGAATTTTCTTTTTAAAAGCAAAATAGTGCTGGAATATAGCTCAGTGGTAGATCAATTGAATAGTATGTATGAGGCCCTGATTTCAATCCCCAGCACCAAATAAATAAGAATGAAGTAGAAGATTGCACCTACATATACATGAGATCTCACTCCTTTTTAGTCTGGAAAAGGACTACAAAGGAGTTAATCAAACATAACTACAGTTGCATCATATAATGAATAAAAATGGCCCTCTTTAGCCACAGTCTTACGTGTCTGTCTTTTTCTTCTCATCTTCCAGAGCTCTTAATGTGAGTTGCAGCCTGTCCGTGAGGATTTCCAGTTCTTGTGTCAGTTTGTATTCCTCCCTGAATTGTTCTCCCAAAAGCACAAGGTCGCGTGTGGCATCGTGCAGAGGGATGTCACTCAGATACAGACCTCTCCTCGTCAGATCATCCAGGTTCATCACACTGTCACACAAAGAGATGAGGCGAAATCACTCCCAAGTTGTCTCCATGACAAGACCAGCTCTGATTACTGTCAAGAAATACAGTCCTGCCAACTCCTACGCTTCAAAGGTCAGGTGAACAAAGTGATGAAAAATTGAATTAATAATGTGACTTTATCCTTGGAGATAGTTAAGAATCTATCAAAAAGCAGTAAAGTTGACAGGCTCTTTTATCAATTTGTATTTTTTGGAGCCATAAAGTAGAAAACTGACCTATGAGATCTACTCAGAGAGTTAATACAATGTGTTATTTATGATTTTATCAAATTCTTCCTTTTAAAAGGAGGAAGAAAAATCTCTTTCACTCTCCTATCAGTAGTAAATGATGCTTCTTTTGAGAATGTAGCTAATTTTTGCCTTATGAAGTCTATGAATCTTGAAACTGGTGGATTTTCCGATTTGGAAACAATGTTTAAAGGCTTACTAGATTTATTAACCATCTTCAACATTTCTTCTATGTACTTAAAAGATTTTCTGGCATGAATTCTTGTGCTATTCTTATTTTTGGCTCGCAGTTCTTTTTCTTATTTTCCTTGACTATTTTTTCTCATTTTTTAAATCATTATTTGACCTTGTTGAATTCTGTGTGATCTTTGTAACAAGCCATTTTTCACACAACTTAATGATGTTTTTTGAGTCACTGAAGATCTAGTAAGTGAAAAGTTCGTTGCCTCAAAGAATTTTACTTATTGGTTAAAATGCCTTAAGTTTCTATTATTGGTTTGAATTCTTTAAATGCAAATTGATTCTGGTTATGCAGAATAGTAATTTCTCTAAAATGACAAAATTGGGTTATTATTTTACTGGGTTACTATTTATTCCCTTGCAATAAATTCTCAGCAGAATTTTCATTAATTGAAGCGAAAATGAGCATGGCAATAGAGAAAAATAAAATAATTGAAGATTTTACTAACGGAGCACACAGTCTCTTTGGACTTTGCTAAATTGAATATGTAAGCTAAAACTCAGTTGCAGAAATAAACATATCTGGAAAGAGGACATATCATCTGTCAAATGGTATATAAGACTTGTCCATGAGCAAAGGAAAACACAGATGATTATAAGCTTAAAATGGAAATTAATGGTTAAAAATATTCATACTAAGTAAGAAAACATCATCAAATGATAAGCGTTTCATTGTTCTAAAAATTCCTTACTATTCAAAGGAACTATTAATATTTTTTTTAATTTAAATAATCATCCTGTAATTATTTATTATACAAGTAAAACTGCTTGTTTCTTGCTTTGTTTGATGAGAGTACAGATCTTTCTACACACATGAGCAGGTTTCATAAGACAATCTGTGAATGTCTCACTATGGCACTAATTTCTTCCTATAGCAATTGATAGATACACTTCAAATTTTTTTTTCTGCTTCTAAATAAATCTTTTTGTCCACGAATAAGACTCGTCTATATTGGGAGAGTGTAACTCAAGCTGGAAAGAGGTAGAGGAGGAAAACACTGGTAGCAGATGACATACCAATAGATCAGTATAAGTCATTAATACAAAAAAAACTTTTATATTTCCTAATTTTTTCTCTTTTATTTTCATGACATATGTTTCTCAGGAAAAAAACAAAATTAATCCTATATAATTTTAATATATATTTTATATAATTAAATAATTTTAATTAATTTAAAATATACTTGATTAATAATGATGAATCCTTTAATACTATCATTAAAATATTAAGGAAGGTTGTTACAAAGCTGATTAGATTTTTCAGAAATTTTAACAGGGTATCTTTAAACAAAAAGACATTATGGTGGAGCTTAAATTTTAGCCATTAGCCCACCAAAAAGTGCTTTCTGAAATGTGTTATTAGATAATGCATGCACATTTTGGTTGTGTGAGTTTTAAGTACACACAAAAAATCATCTAATAACAAGCCTCATACTTATCTTTTTCTTTTATTCCAAAACAATTTTAGGTATATTTTTCATTTTCTGTATTCTCATACATCTTTTAGTAAAATGTTTTCTTCAGTCAGAAATGCACCAAAGCACAGTTTCTCTCCCTTTGATGTTTATTACAAACAACATATTTTACATATATTCCATTTAATGTTTTGAGTAGTGTAAAGTACTCAAAACATATTAGTGTAAAGTACTTATCCTGTAAAGTAGCTACATGTTTTTTATATAAAATAGCTCAAATCCTAAAATCTTTATACAATTCTTAATAACATGCTATAGTCTATAGTATAGCTTTTTTCTGGGTGCCAGACATAACCTTGTATTTATGCCATTATATTAGATGCTTGACAGAATTGCTTCTTCATATGCCTCTTTTGAAGATACAAAAACATAGAATTAACTGACTGTAGAGTAGATATCCTATGGTGTAATGGCATAAGTATTTTGCAGAATATATAAGATATAGCATACAGAGTGCATGATTTCTTCTGAATTTGGCAAATGTTCAATGAGTTTATCTTTGTTATAGAGAAGTATAACAAAGGGTGGAAAGTCTAACTACACTTCAGCATAAGTCAACATGATGAACTAAAATGTTATTGAACATTTGTTAGCTAAATATGGGTACTTATATCCATAATGATTAAAAAGGATTACCTTGGTGAACACAGGAAAAGTATGCTATCTGCTTCGGGTAAGTATATCATTTGGCCCTTGAGACGTAAGCAGCTGATCTCATTCCCAGTCAGTTCATCATCACATTCTAGTGTCTCTACATCCAACAGTCCTTCCTGGAAAAGGCAAAATATAAGCACTGATTGGTGCCTTTATTCCTACCCAACAATTCAATAACACATTCCTCTTTTCCCATCAACCAAATGGAAGAGAAAGTGCGTCAGTTGGAGCAGGAGAGGGCAATTCATCAGGCTACCTCACAGCACTATAGAAAAGTAAATGAGCTGTGTCTTTACCACTCAGAAGGGCAATACCTACTGATAATACATTTACTTGAACTTCTGTGAATTTTGTTTTCCTGATTTTCCAGTATGGCTACAACATACATTACAAAGTCTTATCAAAAGATATAGCAAGCCAACCCTATGTTCAAAGAGTGACGGAAAGTAGTAAATTCCAAATATATTACACATGTGTAGGTATGGCCTTTGGCAGAGGTGTAGTAAGAATGAAATATGTATGTTAGGAAAGTTATTTTTGTCATAATTATCTCAAGAACACAAACTCTGAGATCTGGACACCAAATTACCAACTGCATGGATATCTTACCTTTTTATCCCCCTCCCCCCGAAAATAACACAAGAAATAATAGACAAACTGTTTAAGATATAATAAATTGGTCGCTTTATGTGAAGTTAAAAACAAAATCTTTGTTACTTCTTCTGCTTTCCAAAATAAGACATTGTAAGTGCATAGGGAGCAGAAGACGTTAGTTTTATTATGTGACACTGGGCTGTCCTAGCAAGACAGTTAAAACTCACTTTTGTTAACTCTGATCACTGAAAGAGTTCTATGCTTCTTGGACATACTATAGTTAACAACATTGCCTTTTAAATAGATATGCCTATCAGGGTTTTTTGTTTGTTTTGTTTTGTTTTTAAATCTCACTATAACTTCGCCTCTCATAGACTATGATAGTTGATAATCTTCCCTCCTGATCACTTCTAGTAAGTAACACACCTTACAAACATTTAGCAAATTAAGATCTCAATTACCTTGCTTCTCAATACAAAAACTGTATTGATGTGTGAAAGGATCCCATGGAAACTAATATCAATATGAGGACGAACCAGAGAGAAGACAGACAGAAGGCTGCAATTCCCAGGCTGGAGCTAAAATGTAGATAAAGAGCAAAGGGCACTTCATTAGCGAAAATGATTTTTTTTTCATTTTGTTTTTAAGCTGTATTAGTGCATTGTAATTATACATCAAAATGAGATTCAAAGTAATAGATTTATACATGCACAGATCATTTTCCTCTGCATCCCAACCTACTCCCTTTTCCTCCGTCCCTATACATGTCAGTGAGATTGGTAGTGATACCTTCATATATTGAAAGAACACAGTTCAAATAAAGTTAACTGTTTTTATGATTTGATATGAATCACTAGAGTAAACCAGCTAAGTTATATTTAAAAACAGAAAATCGTAACCATTGTGAGGGAAACTAACCTCAACTATAGGCTCAAATCTTTGTTTGTGTAACTTAATAATGTAAGTGGACATTACATGGTTGCATGAACATAACATACCAAGTATTATGTGCATGTATGTTCATAACATTTTGAACCTTACTATGGTGTATAATTACAATGCACCAATAAAAGAATTAAAAATTATGGGACATATTATATGCAGCATTACCTGAATCATATTTAAAGGGTTACATGAATGAATGGCCAAGTGTGACAATGGTATCAGGCTCCAAGAAAGCGTACTGTCATTTTACCTGGGGGAGTACTCTGTATATGGCATTGCCACACTGAGTAACCACTAGGTCCCGGTCAAATATTATGTGAAAAGGAAAAGCTTTGCAGAAGGTGTATGGGCTGATGCGCGATTCCTGGGTACCATTTTCTTCAAATCTGTCAAGATCTTCATAAAAATCCTCTTCTTTTGACTCTTTTTCTTCAATTAAAAATTGAGTATGATCACATTCTTCATTTCTCTGCTGAATAACCTAGATGTCAAGAAAGGGGTTGACAGTAAGTGTCTACATTTCAGTTTAACAAAAATATCTAAATATAAGAAATGAATTATGAGAATTATATTTAGAAGTTAATTATAAAAATTTTAAATATATGCAAATACTCCACATATCTAAAAAATATTTATGGACATTGAACTATGAAATGTGAAGACTTGAATAATTATTAATTACAAATCTGGTACCAGTTTCCCCAGTGGTATATATGGCTTCTTGGGTAGAATTAGGAAAAACAAAAAAGAATTCTTGGCCTGGTAAGCTGGAATTCTTTGGCCAGGCACACTTTTCTGGTGAACAACTTACAAATCACATAAGGTAATGCTATCTAATATGATAAAAATGACATTTAAAGGTGGTAAGAAATTAAAGGATAAAGATGAATATTTAAAAGCATATGCAATATCATATTTTATTCATCAATTAATAAATATAAAATTTGCAACAACCACCTGGGTAGGGTCCTGAAACAGAGGCATATCAAACACCATGAATGGGAAGGTATTTTGGTGACTCTTTCTAAATGGTAAATTGATAATATGCATAGAAAGTCCTTAAAAAATATATATTCTTTAATTTGTATAAGTAAAAAATATGTTTATTCTTATTTTAATTCCAAACTCAGGAATTCATTCTAGGGAAGTAATTATAATTATGAACAAAGCTCTGCAATTTAAAGAAATAAGTACTTTTCTACAATAATATTCATAGGCTAATATATTATTAAATGTTAGAAAATATTTTTCTTCTGGGTTTACGAAATTTCAAGCAATGTATCCTCTCATAAGGGGGAAAATTCCATGGCAGCAGAAGCCAGACCCAAATGGGGTATGGCTGGGGCAGCGTTTGGGTGCAGCTAAGTGAAAACAAGATGTGGCTCATTTTCAGTTTTTGTCAGGAGTTCATTGTGGCATATTCTGAAACTTAAAGAACAAATCATGAAAACCATGGAGGCTATCATGTACATTCTTTGTTGGCAAAATTAGGATGCCATTACCACTTTAACTGTCACACCAATTTACCATACAGGTTCAACATTAATATTCTTATTTGTATTTTGAAATTTTTGCCTGGTTAACGTTGGTGTCCCTAAATCATGGGCAAAACCAGAAAAAACCTACCTTAAAAATGTAGGCCCAATTCTGGTGTCCTGCTCTGTTTCTATTTTCAACTAGAGGACTGAATTATCCTAAATTTACTGGTCAGTTATTTGAATTTACTTTTCTGCTTTGAGAAAACTGGCAAGATAAATTGTTTCTGTGATCACAGTTTTAACCTCTCATTGTTATATCACATATGACATGGGCATATATTTGTTATGTAGTTCAAGTTTCTTGGTACCACTGGACCCATTAATTTTATTAATTTTGACCACTATCTTAAAGATCTATATGGTACCTTTGAAAGAATAAAAATGCAAAATATATTTATATAATGCAAATATTTAAGAGTCTATCTTAAGGTATTCGAATGAAAGAAAGCCACAAAGAGACCGTATATTGTATAAAGTGAGCCACATAATTAAGAAAAACCTTAAATTTTATATAGAGTGTTGGAATATTATCATTCCCATATCATAACCATAGTAACTATGGTTTCTAAGTGTCCAAATGTGTGTTTTTGTTTCCGAAGTTTCTATGTACCTGCTTCTTGCTCTGCTGGGCTAAATGAAAAATAAAACTGACAATGGAAATTAAGACTCTGTATCAAGCCTCTGAAATCTATATAGGGATAGATGTATGTCAGTTTGGTGTCATAATCAAAAGATTGGAAATGAGAGGTATATATTATTTTGATTGAATTCAATAAGATTCCCATTCCTGGATGAGTTTTAATTCTTTGGGGTTGGAGATACTAGAGATTGAACCCAGAGGCACTCTAGTTCCAGACTACAACCCCAGGCCTTTTTATTTATTTATTTATTTTTAATCTTGAAATAAGGTCTTCCTAAGTGGCTGAGGCTGGCTTTGAATCTGCAATCCTACTGTCTCAGACTCCCAAGTTCTGGCATTACAAGAGTGTGCCACCATGCCGGGCTGCATTTTGATCCTTTATACAAGGTTTTAGTTTTTAAATGTCTCTGAATTTGATAATGCCAGGCTACATATACTACACTAATGATGTAAGAATTGACAAGAACTCCTAAAAGAAAGGAAACCACAAAGCCCAATATGATATAACTAGATTAAATATATATTAGGTACTTTTTTTTTCTTGTGGTATTGGGAATTGAACTCAGGGGCATTTTACCTCAGAGCTACAACACCAGCCCGATTTTATTTTCATTTGGAAATGGTCTCCCTAGGTTCATGAGAGTCTCACTACTTGTTGAGGCTGTCCTCGAACCTGCAATTCTCCTGTCTCAGCCTCCCAAGTATTGGGATTATAAGTGTGCACCACCACACTTGGCTTAGGATACTTTTCTAATATAATCAAGTTAAATGTAATTTTGTTCTATATAATGCTGAAGAGTTTTGGGCTTCCTATGTGTGTTAGAAAATAACTGTGATATCTAAGAAAGTACTGCCTATTAGAATTCCCATAAAGAAAAAAGGCATGCCAATAAGGCTCTCCCTTTCTACACTGTGTTGGATCTCAGGGCCACTGAAAAATGGTAAGTGAGGCTGAATATACTAAGCACACAAAAAGTAGCAGACTGGGAGAGAATCCGTTGGTCAGAAATAGAGAAAAACTATGATTCTTTGTTGAAGGTTGCTATACTATTTATATCTTAAAATTACCACTCAAATCTAACAATTTGTATTATCGAAGGTAGCACAATTGTGTGTGTGTATGTGCCTGTAGTACTGGGAATTGAATCCAGTGGCATTCTATCTCTGAGCTATACCCCCAGGCCTATTTTACTTTTTATTTTGACAGTGTCTCACTAAGTTGCTGATCCTCCTGTCTTAGCCTGGTAGCACAGTAGCTAAAGTACTGGACCTGGCTTCTTTAACCAAAGTTACATGATTATTTTAAAGCCAAAATTTAAGTTAAAAAAAATGAAACATTCGAAGTATTTCACAGGGTAAATGAAAAATATCACCTAGAAAAATGATCTGCTAAATAATATCTAATTTTATATTATCTTCAAATTTTACTACCCACATGCTGAAATCCACAACTTAGTTATATATATTCCTGCTGCTCAGCTGGTGTGTGCCCACAGGGAATGCTCACTAAATTTCTTCTGGCCTTAAGCAATGTATAAGTAGAAAGAAAAATCTGCTGCCACAAGAAAAATATATCCTGTATAATGCATTCCAAGGCCCAATATAGAAAATTGCCGGTGTTACCAGTTATCTGACTTATATATACATCCAGTGACGTTCATTAGCAGCCGTAGCTATAGCATCACCTTTACTATTACACATGTCATCTGTGCTCAGAAGTGTCTCCATTACTGTTCGTTACCTTCATGTCTATTTCAGTGCCATGTATTTGCTGAGCGACCGTTTTGATGATTCCAATGACAATATCCTGAAGTCCTTCTCTCTCTGAGTAGTAGTGAAGAATGAGTCCTTTGCCCTTTTCTGCATCAGTGCACCTAAAGGAAGGTGCACGCATACCTGGGTAGATGGTAGCAAGGTGGTCATGCAGAGCATCAAGGTTCTGCAGGAAGGAAGAAAGAGTGATCAATAAATTATACTTCCACAATGACAGCGGACTTCAGAAAGTAAGTATGAAAACAAAGCTCAAAGCTGAGTTTATCTGTGGATCACAAGAGTAAACATTTACATAGGTATCCCTTGTTCTCTTCACTGAGGTACCTAGAAGGGAAATATAATAGGAAGTTAAAACTAAAATAGTACAAATAAGAGAAATATCTGTGGCTATTAATAGTTAGGACATTTTTAAGAAAGATTAAACAAGTGGCATGTGAAAAGAATGCCTGAACCAGAAAAAAAAAAAAAAGAACATAGTTAGGTCTAAAGCAAATACGGCATCATTGCAGGATTTTAGGGCAGTCGTACATGCACATTGTGATGAACAATAGGGAATGCCCAGAGCAGCCACCCTTCTATTGACACTATGATCCCCAAAGTTAATTTTTTTTTAAACCCGAACTGAACATCAGAATGGTAAGCATATAAAAACATATTGTATTATTTTGTGGAATAATATTTTTGAAATTAAAAACATGTTTTAGAAATGAAAGGAATATAATTTCTCCATGCTCTCTAGCAGTTGTCAAGGTAAAAATTCACGGCAAACCTGTGGAATAATTACCTGTTAGAAGTGAAGTCTTAGAAAACGAATAAATCGGCCAGGAACTACAATAACTGTTTTTCTATTCTTGTAGCCTTTCCACTAATTTAGAAGATACCAAATTCCCCAGCACATTAGACCACTCATTCATATGCAAAGCAGGTTTGTAAAAAGATTGTAAGTGTGTGTGTGTGTGTGTGTGTGTGTGTGTGTGTGTGTGTGTATGTGTGAGACACATGTAGCACAAGGTGCTCATGAAGGCTGACACTCTGAACCAGGCACATGCTTCCTCACCTCCTCAATGGGTGAATCTGGTGTCTTTTTATGTTGCTTCCATCCATGGTGCTTTCTATTTTCTTCCTCACAATCACATATGTTAAAATCAAGTCAGGCTAGTTCTTAACAAAAGCATCACTTCATCTTGAGTGCCCCTAGAGGCTGCTATTGCCATGTAAAAGTAATCCAATAGGGCAGACACCAAGTATTGGACAGTTTATATAACCTACAAGCCCTTGGATCTTATTATTATTATTGTTATTATTATTATTATCTTTGAGCTCCCTTGTACTTCTATGCATGTGAAAAATCTTGTGCAAGAAAATTTACTGAAGACAAAAAATGTCAAAGAGCTTCCTTTTTATCCTCATGTCCTACAAAGTCAAAATAGAGCTTTGGCTGCATTACTAATATTGTCTAATGTAGTCAGGCTCAGGTACTGTGGGGGCCGGGGCGCTTATTTGGAAAAAATAAAAAAGTTGGACTAACAGATATTTAAATATTGTTTTCATTTTTCTTATACAAAACGTTTACATGTTTCATGAGTCAGTATGCCCACATCACTTTCACATTCATCTATTTTCATTTTGCATCAAGACTTCGCTATTAGCACATTTCTACACAGTCAAGCCAGGCACAGGCAGCAAGGACTGGACACACTTCTGTTGACAGCACCCCTGGTGCCCAGGCAGGTCACATCCTGGACAGGATCACCCAAGCCTGGTACGTGATGGCCACTGAAGGCCGGCCCGGCACCCTAGGTGTAAGCAGAGGCATTTTAATTTAATAAAGACATTGCCAATATTAAGGCACTGATACTAACAATAAAATGCTGCTTTAATTTATCACTTGAAGGCAAATGGATACCAGAAAAGCCAAATAAGAATGCTCAGTGTTTTAAGTCTTTTTGTGGTTACGAACTCTCCAAAGATTTGTTGTTTTATTGAATGTTCTGCTAATTAAATGGACAAGTAAAGTGCTTTTCTGGAGCATAGAAGATTTAACACCACTTACTGTAATATTGATTTTCTTTAGATAATATCTAACATAAAAAGCACTCTTGGGATTTCTTTAGTTACAGCTTTCCTTTCTTGGTTTCATTCTCAAAATTAACGTGATTACCACTGCCTGCCCGTTCTACAAAATGGGATTGGTATGGAAAATTAAATTCTTTTCATTTGAGTGATATTATATTGATAATAAGTGTGCCATCTTCATAGTAGGATGGCGATTGTTGCATCATGCTCAAAAAGCTACAAAAAATTCCCCAGAATAGCTGAGAGAAAAACTTTTCAACCTTTTTTTTAGTTTTGTTTTGTGGTACCGGGGATCGAACCCAAGGGGCATTTTACCTCCGAGCTACATACCCAGCCTTATTTTTTATTCTTTATTTTGAAACAGGGTCTCACTATGTTGGGGAAAGACTCAGTAAGTAGCTGAGGCTGGCCATGAACCTGCAATCCTCCCATCTTAGCGTCCCAAGTACTGGGATTACAAGCGTGTGCCACCATGCCCGGATCCCACCCTATTTTTAAAATATACTTTTAGCTAGGCATGGTGGCACATGCTTCTAATTCCAATACTCGGGAGGCTGAGACAGAAGGATCACAGATTTGAGGATAGTCTCGGCAAGTAGTGAGACTCTTGTCAACCTAGCGAGAACCTGTTTCAAAATAAAAATAAAATAGAGCTGGGGTATAGTTATGAGGTAGAATGCCCCTAGAGTCAATCCCCAGTAGCACAAATACAATAAAATATACTTTTATTGGTACATTGCAATTATACATCACAGTGGTGATAAATACTATCTAATTAAAGTCAATTATTCATCCACATGGCTATAGTTGGAGAATAAGTTTCATCGCAAAACTAATACTCTGCTTCATTTCTAAATATACCCCTGGGAGCAAGTATAAAAAAAAATTGTGTGTGCCAATTACAAAGAAGGGTATACATATGTATGAAAGTCAAGCAGAAAGGAAAAAATGTAAACACATGCTGCATTACAAGTAGATTTCCAGGAAACAAGGAAACACACCTCCAATATACTTGTATTCATTCTTCCCAGAAATTGTCAATTTTAATATATCAAGAGAAGGATAGGGGGTAGGTCCACTCAGCTATTTAACGTTGAGATACTAAAAAGGTTAGTGTGAGGTTTGAATTCCATTTCAAAATATATTGATATCATTTTGCTGTTTATTTTTTTTTTCTACAAGCAAAACGAACACATTTTATCCACTCAGGAATTCTACTACTGGTAATTCCTTGTCACCTAGCATTTATCATTTATAGAAGAAAAATTAATTCTGATACCCTGAGAAACTACTGGATTTCCAGATTTAGCACACTCCAACACTTAGGAAACAAAAGACGATTTATTATTCCTTTGAGAAATCCTTTAAGGTTCCATGTTTTTAAAGATCTTAGAGAATTTCAAAATAAATGCAAATTTTCTTTTTGTTCCATGCCTGCCAAAAATAATCTCATACGTAATCACAAAGTCTGCAGAAATCTACTCTGCCTTGAATATTCAAAGGAAAAGAGATTTCAGTCTCCCACAACCTTCTGCCTTGTGGACTGGAAAATGGGAATTGTCTATAGTGAGAATATTGCTGAAGTTTAGATGTAAAAATAAATCTTAGGAATCAGTTATTACAAATCTATCTCTCTTTCTCTCTCTCTCTCTCTCTCTCTCTCTCTCTCTCTCTCTCTCTCTCTCTCTCTCTCTCCCTCCCCCCCCTCCCCTTAAGGAGGATGAGGCACTGCAGGTATTTTTTTTCTTTTTATGTTTCATATCTCTGAAAAATAGAACCAGCACCACCTTTTTAAAAATGAGAATCATGCAACTTGAAGAACACTTGAGTTTTGTAAGAAAGAAGTTAGTTTAGAATTTAAAGATCTATTGATGAATGAAATAGTTCAAATTCTGCGACGCCCATGTATAAAGCATCATTACCAGTTTCACTGTTATGTATGGGAGTGGCAGATAGAAGGCTGGAAGCGAAAGGGAAATACACCAAGACCTGTGTGCATGTTTGCATGACTTTGAACCTCACTATGATGTATAATGTATCAATAAATTTGAAAAAGAATTTGAAGGTCAAAAATTTAAACAAAGAGGAACTAAATGAAATGGCAAGCCCAACCCCAGATAAAGGGAAGCCCAAAGCAAATAGCTTAAGATTAGAACGAGTAAGAAGTTAGTGCTTTCATCACTGCCTCGCACAGGGCCTGGTAGTCAATGGTGGGTTCGATTTTCTCAGGGCAAATCAACCTAAGACAGGGCTCACTGAATTACTCATCTACTCATCGAGACCCCATAACTGGTAAGATTAAGCACCTGGTAGGAAACGACCTAAGACAAGCACTGTCCTTCGTGCATTTTAAAATAAAAACGGGGGAGTTGTGGGAGCCCAGCTGGGCCCTTTCCCCCCTGGCAGTTGCTATCTGCATATATGAGCAATTATACTGTCTCTTCTGCTATGGCTACATTGGTGTTTCGAAGTCTGGAGATTGCCCCTAGGATGCGTAGATGAAAGACCCTCCTATTTATTGGAAAGTAGAGATATGACCCTAAAGGAGTATGGTTTTATGACTCTAGAAAGTTTGCTTTACCAGGCTATGTTAAGAATGTGGGCTATACATGTAAAATGAAGAAGTGGTGCTATTTGTGATCTGACAATGATTGATATGTCATAAATGTCTATGTAACCCTGTTGTACTCAAGAAATGTATAAAAAATCCATGCTAAAAAAAAATAAATTAAATTAAAAAAAAAAAAGTTAGTGCTTTCATGATACTTTTTCTGCCTTTCCTTCTGGGAGTTGTTCCTTGAGAAATAGTATCCCAACAGAAAAGATAGAGAGAACCATTGTTAAAAGAAAAAAATGAAAGGCCTTACTTGAAAAGAAATTGTACCAAAACCACTAAAATTATTTAAATAGGGATAGGCTTAAACTATGCGCATTTAAGCCAGGAGTGATGGCACACCCTTGTAATCCCAGTACTTCGGAGGCCTAGACGGGAGGATCCGGGTTCTCGGCCAGCCTCAGCTACTTGGTGAAGCCCTTCGCAACTTAGTGAGACCCTGTTTCAAAATAAAGAATAAAAAAATCGGGCTGGGGATGTAGCTGGAAGGTAGAATGCTTCTGGATTCAATCCCCAGTAGCACACACACACACACACACAAAAACAAACAAAAAACTATGCACATTTATTGCCACTACCGTTTTAAGATAAATATTTAATTATATACAACAGGAAAATATTCAAAGAAATATACATGTGCAAAATATTTCACTTATTCTTTTTTTTTGTGGTACTGGGGATTGAACTCAGGGGCATTCTACCTCCGAGCTATACCCCCAGCCCTATTTTTTATTCTTTATTTTGAAACCGAGTCTCACTAAGTTGCGGAGTGCCTCACTAGGTAGCTGAAGCTGGTCGCGAACCCGGATCCTCAGGTCTCAGCCTCCCAAATGCTGGGATTACAAGCGTGCGCCACCACGCCCGGCTCCACTTATTCTTGTTAAAGGATGCTGAAGAAAAGATCCTGTATATATAATACCACATTTGACAACGAACCAAACTGAGCGTTTCATAAAATTGTGAAAATACACAAAAGTATTTAAAGGGGAAAGTCTTTTGGTTCTAAAATATGTATTTTTTTCTTTTTACTTCTATTTTTGTGTCTGTATATGTGTGTGTGTGTACATGGTATTGGGGACTGAATGCAGGGGCATTCTACCTCTGAGCTACATCCCTGGCCCTGTTTTATTTACTTATTTTTATTTTGAAACAGGGTGTCACTAAGTACTTGAGGCTAGACTCAAACCTCTCTCAGCCTCCCAAGTCATGAGATTACAGGCATCCTAGCTTCCAAAATACTCCTCATCTTCTTACACAAGTCTTTAAAAGTAAAACTAAGCTGGACGGGGTAGCACACTTTGTAATCCCAGGTACTTTTTTTTTTCCCCCGGTACTGGGGATTGAACTCAGGGGCATTCTACCTCGGAGCTATACCCCCAGCCCTATTTTTTATTCTTTAATTTGAAACAGGGCCTCACTAAGTTTCGGAATGCCTCACTAGGTAGCTGAGGCTGGCCACGAACCTGGATCCTCCAGTCTCAGCCTCCCAAATGCTGGGATTTACAAGCGTATGCCACCATGCCCAGTACTTGGGAGGCTGAGATAGGAGGATTGCAGGTTCAAAGCTAGCCTTGGCAACTAAACAAGGCTCTCAGTAACCTAGTGAGACCCTGTTTCAAAATAAAGAATAAAAAATAGGGCTGGGGGTGTAGCTCAGAGGTAAAATGCTCCTGGGTTCAGCCCCCAGTACCACAAAATAAATAAATACTAAATCTTTTCTGCATCAAGTTTGAAATTACAGGCTATAGAAATTGATATTCTGGATGCTGACAAACCAGTTTCTTTTGAAATTCAAATGTTAAAAATAAAGTGAATAGAGTATTTTTTCTAAGAAACATAAATAACTTAGAGAACTATTAGAATTTTACAGCTGTTCAGGAAAATCCTCATATTTCCCAAAATAACCCTTTGTACAAACATTGAAGAATTAAATCAGTCATCAGTCCCACATTGTTGCTGGTGGGCTGGTCAAATCGCAATGTTGTGTTTTCTAAGCCAGAACCTGGAGCCAAGTGGAATGGAAGAAAATCCCCTTGCAGCCTGACAGAGACACTGGCTGAGGAACTGGCTTATATGTGAACTGAGTGAATGAGATAAACTGCCAATCTGTTCCCATATCAAGACTAGATGAAGAGGCCCATGTCTCCAGCAAACAATGTTTATATATTCAGCTGAGGTACACATGCCCATTTTAAAAGGCCCATAAATTAAATCCTACCTGGTCTCTAAAACTGCATTTTACCTGTTCATTTTTCAATATTCAAGCTGGCAACCATTGATGCCCATTTCCATTTTATTTTAACTTTGTAAAATTCTTGGGGAGGCAAAGAATCTACAATGTAGTTGAGCAAAACTGCTGAAAGTAGATTGGCCTTCCTGTTCAGGGTTGACTTGGTTTCCATTCCCAGAGGTCAGAGATGATCTTATCAAACATGACTTACCCAAAGCCCTTCACTCATTGTACAAGTGTGCACACATATGCTCACAGACAGAAAATAAAAGAAAAAATAATGCACTAAGTATTGTTCCAGTCACCCTAAGGCACACTGGCTTGTCTGGCTGAGGATGGAAGTTCTTGCCTTGAGTTGGGGTCAGATGGAAACTAGGCTGGAGACACCAGAATGCTGTAGCAGGCTGGTTTGCCAAGATGGACCAAGATGAATCACTCAAAGGTCCATCGAGTTGGACATTCCTTATTGGCAGTTTTCTTCTGGAGCCTTCCCATTCCATAGTCTCTGCAAGGTTTTAATCAATACACTAAAAGCCTCAAATAGAAGTTTACATAGCAGAAGCATAGAACCACATATTTTATTCCTAAGGATAGGTGGAAAAATAGAGAAAAGAATTCCTGCTGAAATACGGTCTTGTCTTTAAAACAATATATTCAACTGAGTAATATATGCAAATCTGAAAACCAAAACAAAGATATCTTATTTCCTCTAAATTTTTTGATAAATCATGTTTGGGTTTATGATTTATTTATTTATTTATTTCAATGAGAGCATAAATCTCAAAAGACTATTACTCTAATAAAAAGCATACAAATTGATGGCTTCAGAGATCTAAGGAAAATAATTTCCAAACCATGTAATGGCTAGGGAAATATTCCTAGAAAGATGTCTTTAAAAATATTTCTTACATTTTATTACTGTATCTTCTTAGGGATTTTAGCTAGTTTTTGTTAGAGTCTCAAAGTGGCTCAAAATAAGCATTATGTAAAGTTAAAAATAATGAATGTGGAAGTGTAAGAGAGATTGAATGTGGAGTTATGAATTTGATTTTGGAAGCCAAGTCTTTCAAAGGAAGAAGACATGTTTAAATTTCCATTGTTTAAACCAATTAATTAAAGGAAATGATAAAATCTATGGGAGGAAAAAATATTTTTCTGGAACTTAACTACAAATAATATCTATACTGTGTGTTCTCAAATACAATCTTTGTATAAAGGAATACAGAGATTATCCACTAAGAGCCAAATTTAAAAAAATTATAAGTATTTCAGAATGAACTAATTCTTTGGTATGATAAGCGAATTAGAATTGCCCAGCTAGCCAGGTGTGGTGGCACACACTTGTAATCTCAGCATTTGGGAGGCTGAGACCAGAGATGTGGGTTCGCGGCCAGCCTCAGCTACCAAGTGAGGCACTCCGCAACTTAGTGAGACCCGGTTTCAAAATAAAGAATAAAAAATAGGGCTGGGGGTGTAGCTCGGAGGTAGAATGCCCCTGGGTTCAATCCCCAGTACCGAAAAAAAAAAAAAGAATTGCCCAGCTAAAACAACATCAAATATTCTCTCATGTTATGATTTCTGTTACTATTTTATTGTTCTTCGAGTGTTTTAACAGAAATATCAGAATCAACTGTGTCTCAACAGATTCAAGCAAGTAACTTTGAAATTTAATAGCTATCATTAACTTTATCCACCTGGAAAGGAAATTGGTTTACTGTGTGCTATTCTTTTATAGTTCAATTTATGCTTTGTCTCTAGATAAAGCTATATATTCTCACACTAAATTGTGTGTGTGTGTGTGTTTGTGTGTTATTAGGGGTTGCATTCAGATGTGTTGAACCTCTGAGCTACACCTCCAGCCCTTTTTTATTTTTTCATTTTGAAACAGGGTCTCACTAAGTTGCTAAGTCTTGCTAAACTTCTGAGGCTGTCCTTGAACCTGCAATCCTCCTGTCTCAGCCTCCTAAGTACTGGGATTTCAGGCGTGTGCCACCATGCCCAATGTGATTATCCTTAATAAAACAATTCATCTTAAGGTATTAGTTAGTTTGCCTCTTATTTGTGTGTTTTCTTTCTATAATTGTACAAATAGTGGATATTCCTTTTTTTTTCTGAAAATATGAATTCACTCCCAGATATACAGGTTGAATATGTAGAGATACATCATTAAGAGATTATGCCTGGTCTTTAGTCTCCTGAAGTTTACATTCCAGGCCAACAAACAGGAAATGGCAATGCAGTGTGAGAACTTGTATGGCTGGGGAAGGAAACTGCTACACAAGCATGAGAAAGTGCAGTTACCCTGACTCACATAGGGTAAAGACTGGAGAAGGAGTGATGTCATCCTGGAAGCAGCAGCTTGACCTGCAGGATGAATAGGACTTACCTAGGTGAAAAGGGGAGAAAATAATGTTCCAGGGAGACAGAAAAGCATGTGCGAAAGCTCAGAGGACAGAGAAAATCAGATAAATAAGAAGTTCCAAAGGAGGCTAAGTTTGGCTAAACCAAGGGAGAGGAAGATGAAGTATAGAAAAGGGATGAAAGTAGTTTCAATTGCCTTACATATTTGATATTTTCCAGTGAACAACAAAGAATTATTCAAGGGTTTAAGCATGAAAATGAGATATACTTTCATTTCAGAAAGTTCGCTGGGATTATAGAATGGAGAAGAGACTGAAGATGTCGAGTGGGGAGGCAGAAAAATCATCCAAACTCTAGGTAACAGTAGACTCTCCCAAAAAAGTATTGGGGAAATGGAAAAAAAAGCAGAATTCTCAAAATTCAGTATTTAGGAAATACAACTTAAAAATCTGATTATTGATTAAAACTAATAGGTGAAAAAGAAAAAAAATGGCTCTAAAATCTCTTTAAAATGAGGTCTTTTGAAGTGTTTCCTTCATGGAGTCTCCCTCCCCTCCCCTGTCTCCCTCCCTTAAGTCTCCTCTCTCACTCCACTAGCATTTCTCCTCTGTCCAGAGGCGTTCTTGTGCCCCAATTTCTCCCTAGCTTCCACAAGTGAGGGAAAGCGTCTGACACTTCGATGGACATGATGTACATATACAAACTTATCAGCACCAATCTCAATGGCCCGCACAGGAAGGGTGAGGGAGTGGGGTGGGAGCCAGGGGAGGCTCACTGAGTACTGTGTTTATGTATGTCTCTATCACTCTGAACTTCATCATGATGTATGATTGCAATGCACCAATAATAATAAAAAGGAAAGAAAAAACCAAGGCCCCGTTTATCTTACTCCTTAGTAAAGGGTTGAAATCCACCATGAAGAATATTTTATTACTGTATGTAATTCAAATGTCAATTTTTATTATGTGAGGCTTTCTAAACAATTTATGAAAATCAATTGTTTCCTTTTATAGTTATGTATATAGAAAAAGGCTCCTTTTAATTTCTATGTAATTAACCTCATCATAATAAAAATAACTACCTTAAAGAATAGCAGCATTGTAACAAATTCAATTGTCATTTAGACATGAATTACAAAACCAGGGGCAAAAAGAGAACTGAATGGGAAGTGGATATTATGGAGGAGAACTTCACAGTATTCTAAATTTCTAGTTTCCTCATTGCTCACACCATTATACAGGGGGAAAGTAAACTTGCTCATCTTCTAAAAATCTGTTAGCCACATTCTAATATAAAATTGTGAGCTATTTTATATTCTTTCTGTACTGTTTTTGGAGTCTGTTTTTGTATTTTATACTTGCAACATGTCCCATTTCCATATTGAATGGCCTGGTGGCTAGTGGCTCTCCTACTGGACATTGCAGCTCGGGAAGGCAGAAAAACACACCTACATGGCTGTGTGCTCCCTCACTATGTTATAACAAGTTTAGCAGATGGTCAAGTGCATAGAGGTTAGAAACAAAAAGAGTGAAACTATTTGAGCACTTGTTTTGTTGTGTCAAAATGGCCATTGAAAGAGAATGTTAAAATTTAGACAGCGCAAGTTGAAAATTATCTGACAAAGTAACAGTAGTCAACAAAAATATTTTAAAAATGGAATATATATCCTAAAGTCTAAAATCACAAAATTCTTTAAAGTATCAAGCTTTAGTCCATTTAATGTGATCCATTTAAATACTGCCTCTATTGAAATTTTAATTTCAGTATCTCCCAGCAGCTACTTCATTTGGAGGCAGCAGCTATTTTTTTTTTTTTTAACATCAGAGAGATTTAGTGAATCCACAGCAGGAGATTGCAAATCAGTTTCCATCTTGATTTAATGCTGTTTTAAGTTTATAAGAAAAATGTCCCTATGTAAACAACAGACATTTTGATTAAACACTAAAGTTCTTATTTTGGCTGCTAAATCAATAATGCAGCTGGGCTGAAAGTAGTTTACATTCCCTCAAAACTGGGCTTCGGTTCAGCTGGTCTTGCACTGACATCATTTTCCAGCAAGATCTGGCTAGTCTTTGCAGCCAGCTTAGAAATATTCTCTGCAAATAACTACATAATTTTCAATGTTAACAGATTTCAAGAAGAGGGTCTCAAATGCCAGTACTTAATATAGTACAGTCTGGCCAGAAATAGTCTCCCATCTGATGGGTAATGTACTAGTAAAAACTTCCAAATTTAACAAGACTATAAAACAAAGGACTTTAGTGACATTGTTTAACTTTTTTACCTGAAAGTGGCTTCAAAACGTTCCTCCTTTCCTCTCTGTAATAGACTAGTGTGTACCTCTACAGTAATGATGCTCAGTGGTTTTTGGGTGGCTGACATCTAAAATCCTCCTGTTTTTTCCTAAATGACAAACTTCAGGTAGACCTTTGTCAATACTAGTAATATTTAATTAGATTCTCTGAATTAGGAATATTTTACAAATAGAAAAAAAAAAAAAAAGAGCCAGGCATGGTGGTACACACTTATAATCCCAGTACTTGGGACTCTGAGACAGGAGGATTGCAGGTTCACAGCCAGCCTCAGTTACTTTGTGAGGCCTTTCAGTGAGAATCTGTTTCAAAATAAAGAATAAAAGATAGGGCTGGGGGTGTAGCTCAGAGGTAAAATGCCCCTGGATTCAATCCCTAGTAAGAACCAGCTGGGAGTGGTGGCTCATGCTAATAATCCCAGTACTTGGGAGGCTGAGACTAGAGGATCCGGTCAGCCGCAGCTACTTAGTAAGGCTCTCCACAACTTAGTCAGAACCTGTTTCAAAAATAAAGAATAAAAAACAAGGACTGGCTGTAGCTTGGAGGTAGAATGCCCTTGGGTTCAATCCCCAGTACCACAAAACAAAACAAACAAACAAACAAAAAAACAGTTGACTAGATTATAAGAGAACCTGTGAAGTTATTTTAAAGACAATATTATTTTATGACTTACATATGCAGTGTCAGCAACTAGAAATTAAGAAAAACTATGAAGCAAAGTGCCTGAATATCTTCAAGACCATCTATTAAATATGGTTTTATGTGTAAAAGACCACTATGATTCTATTTCAGCAGTAAGACGCTCCTGTCCAGCTGGTGGAATGAAAGCATTTCAGGACCCGTATTTAAGAACTACAAACTCAGAAATTTTAATGACAGGGCCTCAAATTGCTTACCTGTAGAAATTCTCTGACATTAGATCCCAGGACACGCAAAATGGTATCATAACCAGATTCTTGACAAAAGACAAAAAACATCTTCCCGAACATTTGGAGAATTTCTCCCGCATTGAGATCTGTTTTGTAGGTTCAGAGGAAAACAACAAAACAACATCATATGTTATAGGTGGGCTATTGTTAATAAGAATATTAAAATGATTTAAAATATGACAGTTTTGTGCAAAGTAAACACAGACCTAAACAAAACAAAACAAAAACCATTCAATGAAATCAAAGAAGATATGAATGTATTAACAGTGTAAATTTGTACTCATTAGAATGCAATCATTTTTTTCAACTTACTTAACAGACTCCTTAATTTTGATTCTATAAGTATATACTTAATTTATTATTCATTGCTTCCAAAATGGGGAATATTTAATAATCAATAATGCACATGACAATATTAAAATGCAAAATATGCATATTCAAAACTTCATTGCATACGTGTACCCTAGTACCCTGCCTTTTTCTTAATATCCAATTACTCATATTTTCTAAAATTTAATATTTTTCTGTAGTTTTTAAGTACCAATTTATCATTATTTTATTCAATATATAGATGCAACAATTTATTCAAATAATTATTTTATAAAAACATAGGCTTTTAATTTTTTTTTTATTATACATATGGGAAAGGGGAGAGAGTAAGTAAGGAGTTGGGGTGGGGGAAGCTCACCAAGTGCTGTGTGCCTGTATGTTCCTATCACTCTAAACTACATTATGTTATGAGACTAAAATGCACCGATGAAAGTATATTAAAAATAATAATACATATAATGCTCACATGACTTCATAAATCTTGATATAAAAAGATCTAATACTCCTTTAGAGAAACTTTCCTAAGAGTTTAAACATATTTTAAAGGATTTGAAAATGCTAAATTATTCTCCAAAAAAGTCATTTTCATTTACCATCACATTGAAAATGGGTATTGATTTCCCCTGTAATGCTACTCTTGACTACATTACAAATTTTATTTTTAAAACTTGCTGAGTTTGTATTTAAAATGCTATTTCATATTAAATATGATTATTTCAACTTTGATTATTAATAAGGCTGTATGTTTTTCTTATTAGCCATTTGCTATATTTTTCTAATTCATATTCTGCTAGGCAAAGCTAAATAATTCATTATCTTCTATACAAATAGCAGTGTAGGTGTAAATTAATCACTATGAGAAAAATAGACATTGCTTTGAGAACAACTTTTTTAAAATGTGCTTTTTGAATTTTGCCTTCTTCAGTAATGATATTTTTGACTGAGGTAGGTCTGTTTTCTGTTTCTTTTACCAATAGCTAGTATAATTTGTCATTGCAAAGGACCTTGGGGGTTAATATTTTCTGCATACTATACTTGTGAATTACTGTAATGTTGACACCATACATGAAGCTATTAACATTAAGTATTAATATTTTTTTTCCTTTCTCAATACATTCATTTCTGTGGGGAAGAGCTTGTAAAATGAAGATGAGGATTCAAAATTGCCTGATCCCAACATGATATGTGAGTGTCCTCCAACCCTGGGTTGTGCAGCGAAAAACTTGTATAATGACACACTGCATTATTGAAAGCACACATTCCTCTGGTCTTCTATGTATAACTGAGCCAAAGAAGGAAGACTGCCTTCTACTTACTGAGGACTTTACTCGCAGCAGCAACCAAATCGTAGGTTTTGGAATCATCATATATTATTCTGACAAGAAATTGTCCTTCTTCATCTAACTGTGCCTCTTTTCTAGAAAACAAAAATGAGAGAGTGATGGGGAAAGAAATTGAAATAAAAGAAGAGCTACCAAAGTCATAGCGATTCTATTAACAATGGTTTTGTATCTGAACTAAGACTTGTATTTTGAAAACTTGTTTAAATCAACATTGTGTACCCTTAAAAAAAACCTAGCCATTAAGCAAAAATTATGTCACATCCCTCTCCCCAAATTGCAGGGACATATTTAACTATGTTTTAGTACAACTAACATTTATATGGGACTCTAATGCCCAATTCAATACATGACACTAAATAGAATCAAGAAGTAACTTTTGGTTTAAGAAAGAGTCAGCAAATATGTGTTTAGTCCTTGTATGTGTTAGGCATTATTCTAGCATCAGAAATACAATCTTGAGTAAAACGGAAAAAAATATTCCCTGATCTCTTGGAACACATATATTTTGCCAGGGGAGATAGACAAAGCAGAAAACGATTGAATCCCACTATTACGTATAATTATACTGTATCAATTAAAATAATAAATAAAACAAAATTTAAAACTAAAGTTGAGTAGGGGGCAGGACTTTCAGTACAATAGCGAGGAAGGCCTCATGAACACTGGCATGCAAGCAAAGTCGCAGCGAGCCAGGAGCAGCTGGGGAAATGTGGTCTGGGCAGGGGAAGAGCAAGGGCAGGAGCTGCAGAAGCACCCTGGGGTGGAGGAGGAACAGCAGAGGCCAGAGTGGATGGGACAGAGGAGATCCCAGAGTACCTGCAAGGGAAGGGGTCAGGTCACAAGAGGCCACAGTGGTTAGACCTGAGTGGACACTGGGATGCCTGGCTTACCCTAAAGAGATGCTAAAGGAGCCTGACAGAAACTGACCTGGGTTAAAGGGATTTAGTCTGGCTGCTGCACTGAGGATGGACCAAAGGTGTGTAGGATAATAGTGGGAAGGCCAGATGGAAGTCTCTTGTCCACACTGAGGTGATAAATGTCGTGTCTTGCTTTAGAATGGGGGCAGGGCCGAGGGTGAGCACTGGGTCAAATCCCAACGAATGTAGCATGTCAAAGGTAAACTCAACAGGGTTTGCTGATGGATTGGATGCAGTGTGCCAGAGAGGGAGGAGACTGAGGAATGACAGGGAGACTTTCAGCCTGAGCAACTGGAAGGATGTTGTCATCAGTAGCTAAATTTGGAAAAGCGATTGAAGGAAGACTGAGGGTTAAGATCAAGAGTTATGTTTTAAACACATTTTGTTTGAGAAGCCAAGTGGACTGATACAATCTTCAATTCATCCTTCCCTTATTAAACACAGTAGCTCAAAATATACACAGTATTAGTGTGAAGAAATTACAGTTATCATTTTTAAGTCATCACGGTTCTATAAATACATTTATTTTGATAGGATTTGGATGACTTTTCTCAAACAAGTGTCCAAAGAGGAGGGGAAGCCATCCTTCAAATCACTGTCAGGTGGAGAAAGGAGCTGAGAGGTTCCCAGCCATCTTGTCCAGTGCTGAATTCACAAGACTACATGGAGCTTGGATATCAATCTCTGACTCTTAAGTCAACTAATCTAAATCATTGTATTTTGCCAGAAGAACAAAGAGCAACTACACACTGTAATCAGGCAAGCCAAAGTCCCTTTCTCAGAAGCTGGGCTATCCCAGCTGCTGCTCAAGGGAAAATTTTAAAACTATGACATGTCTTATATCACTGTTAACATGGAGATATTCCTAAAAAACACCCAATGTTCTTCAGAATACACCATCTATTTGGTGAAGTTATACATCCAGTTTCTCAGAAACACGCAGCAATCCATAAGTCTTAAATTAGTGTGATTCAAACAGAATACATAGTCCCTTTGTATAAAATAGAGGAATAGCCATTCCCCCCAAAATTTTCCTTTTATTTTTTTTTTGTTGTTGTTGTTCGTATTATAATAAGCTTCTATGAAAGAAAAGAAAAGAAAACCATGAGCTGGAGAAATCACTTACCTAACATGTGAAAAGCCCTGGATTCAAACCCTAGTACTACAATGAAGGAAGAAAGGAAAGAAGGAAGGAAGGAAGGGAGGGAGGAAGGGAGAGAGAGAGAGAGAGAGAGAGAGAGAGAGAGAGAGAGAGAGAGAGAGAGACTGACCAAACATACAACTGAAAAAAAAAAAAAAAACCTATGAATTTGATAAGCATGGGGATCTGAATTTCAGAGCCCAGAATTTACTAGCTGAATAAACTTGGAAAAAAATATTCATCCCATGAGCATTAAAACCTGTCTTTTCTAAAATGGCAGCAACAGTATAACTCACTTTCCACAACCACAAAGAGAAAAAGTATGCTAAAGCGTGTTCTGAGCCATTAAAGCATTACGCATATTACTAATGACTATAGTGCTTCATTTGTCTGCATACTCAATTGTAGAGCTATATATAAAATGTGAACTTCTCCTTTCCAAACATGTATAGCTATTAAATAAAAGGGACAGAGTACTTTAAACACTTTAAGTCTCTAATATTAAATATCAGTACATATCCAAAAATCATGAAAATATAATGTATGCACACTGACTTATCTTTTGATAATGCTATTTTATATATTTTATGCATTCTAATTTGTGTGTGTGTGTGTGTGTGTGTGTGTGTGTGTTTTACTGGGGATGGACCCCAGGGGCATTCTACCTATGAGCTACACCCCCAGCCCTATTTTATTTTTATTTTGAAACAGGGGGTTGATGAGAGTCTCACTAGTTGCTGAGGCTTTCCTCAAACCTAAGATCCTACTGTTTCAGCCTCCCAAGTACTGGGATTACAAGCATGCGCAAGCACGCCTGGCTATGCATTCAAATTTCTAATTTTAGAAATATATAAAGCACAGGAAAGGAAAAGGCAAAAAGAAAAATAATCCTCCTTTATCCTGAAATAACCAGTGCTAATATTGTATTCCAGTTGCTCATGCTTCAATATTCTGGTATATAAAATATATTGCTTTAAAACGTCTGTTTTAAACTTACTGTTTGATGGATATGTTTTCATGTCAGTAAATATACTTCTACACCAAAACTGATCTCTTGGAACACATACAATATTGCATTGTATAGACATATTAAAGTCTTGATGAAGACTTTATTTTGTCCACAAGTATAAACAATGTTGTGATGAGTATCTTTGTAGCTAACCTTATTTCTACATAAAAATAGAATAAATTTCTAGGAACGAAATTGCCAGTTTGTAAGATCCAAACATTTTAATTTTTGTCATTTTGCCAATAACATTTTATTATGAAATAACACCAGTCTACGGATTAGAATTTTGAAGTCTCTGATTTAGGACATGCTAACAAAATATAAATAAATATTAATTAAATATAAACAAAATGTAAATTGATCAATTCACATGTTCACCATGTTCTATTCTCTTTATTCCAACTGGGATAAAACAAATCATATAAATTTTTGTTATAAACTCAGTATTTCTGAAACACACACCAACCCATAATAAACCTTATGTGAGTGAAATACAAGTACAATGCAGAGTCCCTTCGTGTAAAATAGTCATTTCCACAGACATCTCCTAACCATGAATCAATGTGTCCCTTCTTTCCTTTCTCTCTTTTTATTAAACTTCTTTTTCCTTTTAAGCTTTACTTCCTGAAATGACCCACTCTAACATGCTTCCGGAGGGAGGCTGAAACAGAAATTAAGCAGTAAAACAATAAGGCATGAAATAATTATCTCATAAAATTCACACTGAATTTTACTGAATTATTCTAAAATACTTGGGACTCTATTTACATTTGTCTTAGAAATCTTTGCGGGATATTGGATTGCTCTTTTTCTTTCAAATTTCTTACTTCTTTTTCTAATACTGGAATGCCTATGATATCCCATGCTCATTCATAATCACTTTAATGTATGAATGAACAAGCCAGTAAACATTCCTGCCCTCATTTAACTTCTATTTTAGCCAAGTGAAATAAGCAATAAGTAATAAACAGCATATAATTTAACATAATACTGTGTTATGAAGTGATAAATGCTGCCAAAGTAGAACAGGAAAAGGCAGGATGTAGGAGAAAGAGGAGGATTTTGGTATAAAGTACAGCAATCATGGTGGGCTACATGGAGGAGGTAACGTCTGAGCAAAGACTTGGAGGGGCTTTCTAGTACGGATTCCCCTTTTTGTGTAGCCCACTCTTCATCTGCTTCCCTTTTCAGGGGAAAGGCTAAATTGGAGATATCACAATCCTTTAATGTGAAATAGATTAATACACTAAACAGTCAAATATACAGTGCAGAAGACGTGATGGTCAACAGAAGAACAGCCAGGCAGTCGGGCTACTGAGGCCACAAGAAACACCAAGTTGGGGAGCCTTCTTTCCCCCTCAATGCTCAATGCCACTTTTCTTCTAACTTCTAGGCAAATTTGTTTATTTTTATTTTATTTTTTGGTACTAGAGATTGAACCCAAGGGGTGTTCCTCCTCTGAGTTACACCCCCAGCCTTTTTTATTTTGAAACAGGGTCTCCCTAAGTCGTTGAGGCTGGCCTTGAATCTGCAATCCTCCCATCTCAGCCTCCCAATTACTGGGTTACAAGCGTGAGCCACCATGGCTGACTGACAAATTGATATTTGATCAGACTTCATGCTGTGAAATATCTCAGCCTCCAGACAGCGCAGAGATGTGATCCTAAGCTCGTCCCAGGGTCAGCGTTCTTCAAGACAGCTTGGCCACTATTCTCCAAGGGAAACTAACGGCTTCCCTTTCCACACTGCATGCTTCTTTCTCTCCTTAGTTTTGTAGCTTTTCTACCTGCTACCTGAAATCACAGATCCCTAGCAAATGTAAGAAGTTAGGAAGTAGCCTAATATTTAGATTACATAAACAATTTGCATAATTCAAGTAATATTAATTCCCCATCTCTCACTTTGTTATCCTAAAATTTTCAAGCTTTTTCCTTAAAGGCAGGGAATAACACACACTCACACACACGTTATAACATTATATATTTATGTACATATCTTTTATAATAATTTAAGTTTTAAAATTTATTTTCTTGATATGAAGTTTTTGGGGGGATTGTATTATTCAAATTCAGTTATGTATACCCACCAAATTTCCTAGACCCACTCATTTTTCTAAATAATATTTTAAGCACCAACTTTGTTGAAATGATTGGACTACACAAAGTAATTGCATATTTTTCCCATTATTTAAATTACAATTAGTTTACAGGGAAACCACAGGTCTGAGAACCCTAATTAAAAATGTCCCCCAAATGAAAGACTTCAGACATTCTTTTATTTTTCCAATAATATTTAGATGACAAAAAAATACGCACCATATGATATCACGGGTGAATCTGATTAAAATGTGTTCTACAGTGCGCAGCTATCGAATAACCACCCACAGAATTACGTCCTTTATGACTCCTAAATTGTATTACTGCACTATGTTGTTTCATAACAACAATAAACAAACAAAAGAAATAGCTTCACACTATTTCCAAATAAGTGTGATTTGCAGTGCTTCCTGTTATCTTTATCTATCTACTCAACGGCTCCACTCGGATAAAGCACTAAGTTTCTACTGAGTTCATTACTCAATGAAAGAAGTCAAGAAACACTAACAACTACATAGAGAAGATTTATTTTTAAAATGACCTAAATGAGGCTGGATGGGGTGAAAAGGCATCTTCTTTGGTCATTACTTGGCTTAATCCATAAGTCATAGACTCTCCTCACACAATATGCCAAATAAACACCTAAACTAACCCCATATACTGCTACACTGAGCCTGAGTAAGTTCACCTCTTGGCATTTTATTTCTTCACCTATAAAAAAGAGTGACAGCAGTACTTACCTGTTGTCATTGTGCCAGTTAGTAAAATCAGTCAATGTAAAGCGCTTAGAATGGCACTTCACCCACACTTAAAGACCAGACCACCTACCTGGTAAGGAGGAAGTTGAAGAGAAAGTGGAAGGAAGCGGGGAAGAGGAGAAGAAATGGAGAGGGGAGGAAGAGGGAAAGGAA
This sequence comes from Graphiurus murinus, assembly GCA_004027655.1. Taxonomy (NCBI): domain Eukaryota; kingdom Metazoa; phylum Chordata; class Mammalia; order Rodentia; family Gliridae; genus Graphiurus; species Graphiurus murinus. The sequence goes on from PVLC010003140.1 coordinate 72,438, forward strand.
TCCCAACAATACCTAGGAGATTGTATTCGGCACCAAAATAATTAAACTACCTGCGCACTTGATTGACTAGCTGATAAAATTTGTGAACTTAAATAGGCCAAACTAATCTCTACCTCTTCTACATGTCTTAAAAATCAAGATCAAATGAAACATAATCATATTCTATGTATTTGTAGTTATAATAACTGTTTAAAAATTAAGTATTTATAAGCAAATCCTTTTCCCAATAGAAATGTGTTGCCTAGTTACTATTAGAGATTGTTATTTGTTAGAATTTGAACCAATCTTTTATTTCTACTAACAAACTTTTCAATAAAAAACATAGTGAATTTTTTTTAATTAGGATAGTGTTTTGTGGGTTGAGTTTTTGTTTGTTTGTTTTTAATTAATCACTGATGCCTAACCCAAGTACCCAGAACAAACATGTGCTAAATAAATGTGTACATGCTTTAAAATGAGGGAAATAATTAATTAAATATACTTCCCCTCATATTATTCTTTTTAAAAACTAGGTATACAATTTATTCAAAATGTCCTAGCAACACCTCTCATAATTGTTTACTTAAGGAGATGCTCCTTAATTACCATATGTGAACATGGAAAAACTGAATTCACATCCTGACCCTGAGTTTCTGTTACTGCATATCTTTTAGTAAGAATCCAGCAAGGACTACTCGTCTTTTTTTCTTTTTCTTTCTTGTTTTTTGGTACTGGGGATTGAACCCACAGGTGTTCTACTTCCACTCGACCCTTACCCCCAGAGATTTTACCTGTGAACCTCCTGTCTCAGCCTCCCAAGTATGGGATTACAGGCATGCATCATCACGCCTTGCTCTGACCATCTTTAGGTAAAAAAGTTGTCCTTGGAAGTACAAAAGCAGGTGTTTTGAATAAAGGCAGCCCAAATAAAGGCATCTGAAAATGGAGTCTCAAAATAAGTCAGGTCTGCTCTCCGTCAGGAAAGGTCAAAAAACATGGAGCAATTGGCAAGAATAATGACAGCCCCAGGGGATGCTCATCATGTAAGTATTACCAGGGCATGCTGTGGTAAACGACTGCATGCAGATGGTGTCTTGACAGTAAGTCCTAGGATGGTCCCTTGGAGAGAGCTGGAAAGGCATCATAAAAACCACAGATAACAAATGCATATTACATCTAAAAATTTAAAGCTATATGTAACTATATATAAAAGTACATATGTATATATATCTTTTTTTTAATAAGTGGATGGGAAGCATGATCAGCCTCCGTGTTTTCATTTTCCAAATCTAATGTTTCTAATAAATCTAAACCTTCAAACAAGAGACTCTAGTTTGAGGGAGCTGCCCAGAGGGAAGACAGGCCCTTTAAATCTGGTGACAGGGTCCAGCTTTGACCCTGTTTGTTGGCAGAGGCCAGACTCTGTGAGTCAAAGTGTTCACTCACCTATGCTGTCATGAGGGACAGTTTTATGTAGCTTAGTTTTAGGCAAAGCAATGTCACTCTTAGTATGTTATTGCCTTTTTTTTTTTTTCCCCCGCACCGGGACTAGCCAGACATGAGACCTTATTAGCAATTTCCTTGCTTTTTTTTGTTGTTTGTTTGTTTGTTTGTTTGTTTGTTTGGTGTGTGTGCATTACTGGGGATTGAACCTAGGGGCATTCTACTCCTAATTACACCCCCAACTCTTTTTTATGTTTTATTTTCAAACAGAGTCTCACTAAGTTACCACAAGTGAGCCTTGAACCTGCAACCCTCCTGTCTCAGTGTCCTAAGAAGTGGGTTTACAGGTGTTCAGCACTACACCCAGCTAATTGCCTTAATTCTTAAAAACACATCTATAAACATTTCAAAGGAGCCCTTAGCAGTTGCTTCCTCAGACAGATGAATTCACTCAGATACTCACTTAAACTCAGATATTCACTCAGATACTCCTGCCTGGGGAGCAGTCAGTCTGCAGCTCTTTTCAAAATAACTGGCTCAAAATTGTGCAGGCTTCGGTTTTCTTAAGAAGATGTGTGCATTGGTAAATAAAACCACCTTTAAAATATTATAATTAAGCTGGGTGCAGTGGTGAATGCCTTTAATTCCAATACCTGGGAGGCTGAGATAGGAGGATTGCAGGTTTGAGGCCAGCCTCAGCAACTTAGCAGGACCTTCAGAAACTTAGATAAATACACACACACACACACACACACACACACACACACAAATAATATCTTGCTAAGTTTATATATTTTGATTATATATGTATGCATAAAATAAAAACCACCCTACAAGTGCTGGAACATTCCAGGAAAACAAAAACAAAGGCAGGTGTTACCAACATGCATATACATTGACCACATCCTGGGTAAATTGATTGTGTTCAGGAAGAAGATTAAAGATCCTCATTAAGGGAAAGCACATAGTAGGGTATAAAGATCCTCATTAAGGGAAAGCACATAGTAGGGTAATTACAAGCCTACCTATCCACATCCCTTCTCTGATCATCAATAGCTATATGGCTTGAGTCTGTTTTTTAAAGGTCTCAAAGTCTCAGTAAAAATGAGAGCATTTTTACAATGAGCATTATGAGTGCGTCTGTTTTCCACAGTGGTTGTGAGGACTGAGACGGTGAGTATGAAGCACTTAGCACAGTGACTATAAAACCAAACGGTAATTCTCCAATATAAATGAGGTGCTACATTCACAACAGAATGACACAGCGAGTGCTTCCTCAGGCTTAAACTTTAATTTCAGCATTACAGACATTTACCTCTGGTCTATGACATTGACTTTAAATAGCATCACACATACCTGCCTTTTACAAACACACTACAGGAATCTAATCATGTCGTGAATCCAATGCAGTAACTGTCTTCTTATGTAAAGTTGCAATTCAACAACAGAATTCTTAATTTTTCTAAAATACTCATGTGAAATAACAAAGAAGGCCTGCCCTTCCAAGAGGAAATGGTATCACTCATTGCCATATCTGTTGCCTTTACTCATATAAGAAATACTCATTTTGTATAGTAATGTAACTACAGTTAACAACAATATAATGATGCTTGAAATATGCTAAAAGGGTAGATATAAAGTGTTCTCACCACAATAAAAAAGGGATAACCGAGCCGGGTGTGGTGGCACACACTTGTAATCCCAGCATTGGGGAGGGTGAGACCAGAGGATCCGAGTTCGCGGCCAGCCTCAGCTACCTAGTGAGGCACACCACAACTTAGTGAGACTCGGTTTCAAAATAAAGAATAAAAAATAGGGCTGGGGGTATAGCTTGGAGGTAGAATGCCCCTGAGTTCAATCCCCAGTACCGCAAAAAAATAAATAAATAAAAAAATAAAAATAAAAAAGGGATAACCATGAGAAGTGATGGATGCTTAATTAACTTGCTTATAGTGATTATTTTGCAACATTTACATCAAAAGACCAAGTTGTACATGTAAAATATATGCAATTTTTATTTGACAATTATACAGCTACAAAGTGGGGGGATGCCTATTTGATAGAATGTGTATATTGTTATAGGGTTAATAACATCATCATTCTGACATCAGAAATTCTGGTTTCAGAAAGACATATCTGTGATGAATATGTGTATGTTTTGTTCTCTGGAAATTAGGAATGTAAAAGGTAATGAATTTACATAACAGTATTTATACATATTTAGAAAGAGCCTAGTAGATCATTGAGAAATATATATAGAGAGAGATAACACTGTACCAGCCTTTCTCCCAGGAAGGGCTAAGGAAGCCTGTGTCTACTGAGGCAAGAAGAGACATTACAAACTCTTGCTTGAACTAAGAAGAAAAAGTACAATTTTGGACCTGAGAGAAGGTTCTCTTAAGAAGTAACATTTGTGGTGACAGCTCAAAGCTGTTTACAGGAGAAGGTGGGGAGAGAAGAAAAGGCAGCCATGTCTAGCTAATGTTTGCCAATACCTTTTGTGGGCATCTTAACAGTGAGAACACAGATCTGGATTTTCTTCTGGTACTCATTGTAGTGTGTGAGGTTCCTTCTCCAATATGCAAAATAAAACAATATGCTTCTGTGATTTTGTTTTAATTCTCAGTAATTGCAGAATGCAAAGAAAATAAATACTCCAAGATCTACCTTAATTTCTGAGGGATACTTTAGATCATAAAATTCAAACCAAACCAAAACATCTGGTAAGGGTATGGCCTTCGATGTCTCGTGGCCCTCCCAACATGGGCCAGGTCGCAGGAGAGCCCATACAAAGAGCTCATTGGCAGCTACGTGAAGTGATTTGTGTTTGAGCAGTTAGTTCCCTCAAATTACTTCACACATTAGTGAGTCCACCAAGTAATATGTTGTGCTCTCCTCTGTCCTTCAGGCTAACTGGAAGAACTTTATAAAGAGAAATATCCTAACCCTAACAAGTAACAAGATGAGTGTATGCTATTCAACAGTTAAAATATTTCCATATTTGACTTACAGACAGGAAAGTTAAAAAAAAAAAAACTAAAAATATTCTGATATCTCTAGACATTTTGAAAACAAGGATTACATCATTTCCCTTTCTATCCTCAGTTCCTAAAACACTAACCTTGCTCTTTAAAGATGAGTTTAACAATAAATGACAGAGAAAATGAACCAGTGAATGAAAAAGTATGCTGCCCTGCTGTAAGTAACTCAGATAAAACCATACTCAACAAATAAGTATTTTTTACACAAGAAAAATGATTAACAGTCTTCTAGAGAAACTAACTACAATATTTATCAAATAACAAAGTCATTAAATTATTATCAAATTTATATTTTTCATATCAAAATCTTGATCTCATTATTTATTTCAGGTCTTTTAGTAAAATAGAGTATGGATAACCAATACTCTGTATTGCTGTAGAGTTTAAAATATGCTCCACGGCCTGCTCACCTCTGGGCAAATAATTATCACAATTTTCAGAAAGGTGCCTATTAATCTACTTGTTTATTAATTTGTTTATTTATATTTTGCAGTAGTGAGGATTCAATTCAGGGCCTCCTGCATGCTTAGATTTTTCCATTTTTTGAACCATCTTTAGAATCCATATGTTCCTGTGGCGTTAGAAAGTCTAGAATGGAATTCAGTAATTTGGTGTAATGACTAGGTTAGCCAGTGCTGATGCAAGCATAACAGAGATGGTTAAATCAAGTATTTAGATACATTTTTAATATGTATAAATTGATTTTATTTATTTTATAAATTGATAGTTGATTTTTCTTGTCATTTAGGAACAACAGCCTTCTAAAAGAACCGTCTGAAAATTGAATGGAAATCAAGAAAACAAGACTTAAAGTAGGACTGGAGGTCTCTTTTGTTTTTGTACATTTGTTATTGAATAGATCTGGGTGGACAAACTACAGCCAGTGGGTCAATGTAGCCCACTGTTTTTTTTTTTAATCTAAGAGCTAAGAAACAAACTTGCATTTTTAAATATGTAATAGTTATATAGGTACTCACATAATATCCTCAGTTTTGACTTAGTCTACAACACCTAAAACACTCACTAACTGATCCTTTAAGAGAAAGTTTGGCCCTTGGTCTAGACATTTTTGAATTTTCTTAAAAAGAGGAACTTGAAGCTCTCGTGAAATGATTATATTATTGGTAAGAATATAAGTGAGTTTACAGTGAAGTATTTCTGGCTCTTATCCACTAAGAATTATCTGTCTGGAATCTGTGTTATTTTGATTAAATGTTTAGCATCGTTTCTCATGAAGAATGGATGGCCATTTCCTACTAAACCCAAAAAGTATTATATAAAATTCTAAATCCATCCATTTAGATTATTTTTTCACATACCAAAAAAGATAGAAAAGTTTGGTAATTTCTGAGACAAAGGGAAAAAAATAAGTTTTCTCATATGTTCAATTTCTTATAAAAAGTTAAAAACTGAAGGTATCTTAGACCAATGACTGCAGTCATCTTCCTTAGAGTGCGAGGTACACGGAGAGAGGGATCAAAGTCATTTCAGTAGCATTTTCCAATTACATTCCTCCAGTTTCTCCTTCTCTACCACCAGGCAGTGAAATTCTCTGCTGTGGAAAGCAAATTATGTTTTGGGAGCATTTAGCAATTCCTCGGGGGTACTGGGTAGGAGACCAATGAGCAGCATTAATCTCCTCTGTGCAGAGGGCTGAACCATCTTCTCTGGCTCAGATACAAAGCTGCACTCTGGGATCCATCATAAGGATGCTTTTCTACAAGAAGAATGAAAACCAATTCCTGCATTGCCAATACTAGTTCAACTAGCAGTATAAACTTCAAGATGATTTTTTTTCATCTACACAATGAAGCTGCATTTATTTGCTTGCTCATAAATATATATTTCCAAAGACTAACTGAAAAATTAAGGGAGGAGGTAGTTGCATTTTGAATATTAGCAAATAAATCCATCATATGCCTTCTTTTATTTCTTTATTTTGTTCTTAGGTTCTCTTTGAAGGCTATAACTGATTACTTAAATAGGATGAATGAAGTGCAGAACCTTGTCTTTTCTTTTAATCATCCTCATTATATGAGTATAAATTAAAAATACCCATATGATCTCTTTCAGCTTTACCAAAAAAAGAAAATTGGAATTATTATCACTTAAACACTTTAAGAATTCTACTCAAAACTACTTAAAGATAAGTAAGTGTTAAAGTCAATTGTTTAGAAATTAGTAAATTAATAAAGCAGCACATTATCTTTAGCGTGTTTTGGTAGTTAAGTTCTCATCAATAGAATTTGTCCATCATGAGGTACTGACCTCTGCTGAGGAAAACATGGTCAATACTAAGAAAAATGTTGGTAACTTATTTTTTTTAAATTTCCGATATATTTATGTAGCATAATTCTTCATCTCTGCATTTGCCAATTAGCTAAATTGATAATAGGGTGTGCCTTCTAAATCTGGTTTAATTGTGTAATAACTGCTTAATCATAATAATTATCTTTTATTATACTCTTGAAATTCAAAACACATTCATTGTCATAGTATATTCACCAGATCATTTGGAAATATCTTTTACAGATGAGAAAACATCATATGGGGAATATATACATTGCTTTCATAAATTGACAAAGAAAATGGCTAAAAAATAACCCTCTACTTATGTTACACTATCTACTACGTTGTTCTTGGTGTCTGTTTTTACTGTGTACCAAGCAAAATAAAAATGATGAAGGTTCTAATAAAGTGGAAAAAAAAACCCTCAAATCTTAAAGTAATCTTTAGTGCCTAGATTCTCATATTACATGATTATATAATTGCCAAATCTCAACTTCTCTTTATAATGTGTAGTGCGCCCCTGAATAACACAAATGAAATAACACAAATGAAATGAACATGAAAAAATTGTTCAAAGATACAAATCCAGGGAGAGCTGTGCATTATAGTGCTTAATAACTCTAGTCATTTCCATGGAAACATAAATTATAAGAAGTCTCTACCATGTAACTGTATAATAAGATCTGTTAGAACTGACTGCTAATAGTCATAATGTTCTTGGGAAAAACAGCAAGTCATTATTTACCTGAGATAATAAAATAAGATCAGGGAAAATGAAAGAAAATATTTAAAATGTTTTCCCATCTCCCTATCGCTCCACGTTCATTACAATGTGATAGTTCCATCGTTGCTCTAAGATGTAAATCTATAAACGTGATTTTGGTATAGGTAGTTGGTCGTAGTCAACTACACAGTAAGTTAAATGTGAATTTCCACAGCATGAGAAAGAGACATAAATAACTTTGTTAGGCTGAAATGTTCAAGGGGCCACAAAGATGAGGACCCATCATCACAACAGGTTTTAACTCACAGATGTGCATAGTATTTCAGTTCACATCCTGAGTACCGGGCTCAAGGTTCGACCAGGATGGCCTTCTAGAACAGTTAGACTTTATCACAGTTAGAAAACAAAGAAAAAAAGTAAAGGGCAACTGGGAAATGTTAAAAGAACAAGCATTCTAATAGTCCTTTATTTCAGAATGAACATATACATTTGATGCACTTGCACAAGAAATGGCCCAGGAGCACATCTTAGCATACCAAAAGAGCTTAACTGTTTCTGCGTCTACAAGGTGTGCTGATCATAAAGGAAGCCAGGCTTCCGTTTGTTTCTGAGGCCTTGGTAGCAGGAGCCTCGGGAGGCCTGTGCAGTCCCGGGGGCCCCCTCTCCGCGTGGGAGCTGACCAGCCTGCAGAGCCTGGGAGCCGCGAGCTCTAGCAGAATGTTCCCACGCTCGGGCCGGGTCGCGAGGCCGCAGTGACCCCCAGGGGCTCCTCTCTGCGGTTCTCACCCTCCCAGCCCCGCCCGGTCGCCCCTCCTCTCGCGGTCCCAGCTCGGGAGCGTGGGAGCGCAGCTGCGGCGGCGAGCGGCGGGCGGAGACACTCGGAGGATGCGCACCCCGCGACCCTCCCGGAGGCGGGCGGTGAAGCCAGTCGCTCGGGGGACGGCTCCAGGGCCTCCCGCCAGCAGTCCCCAAGCTAACGCGCGACGGCCCCGGCTAGAGGGGACGGCCACTTACTTGATGTCTTCCCACACTTCGGGGCCGTAATTGCGGATCACCAGCAGCTCCAGAGCGTGATTCACAAACCCGTACTGTAGGGAGAAACCCGAGCGTCAGCGAGCGCCAGGTTGGGGGTGGGATGGGGCTGGGAGCCAGGCCGCTGCGGGTGCTGCCATTGCGCCCCGTTAACCGTGTACCCCTCCTTCTAGCTCCGCTCTCTGCAGGGTACTCTGTTATCCCAAAAGGGTAGATCCTCAGAGAGCAGCGCCTCCCACGAGGGGCACAGTATGCCCCACTGCACGCCATCTTCCTGTTCCCACTCACCTGTCAGCGCTGGAAGAGAAGCTGAGCCCGGGTACCGCGTGGGACCTGGACCCGAGCCTGCCTCGCCCCAGCGCGCAGCCTCCTACCAAGGCCGGGCCTGCGGAGCCAGCTGGGGACTCTCCGCGCCTCGGCTGCGCCTCCCCTTCCCGAGCTCAGGAAGCTGGGGTGCAGCCGTGGGAACCCGCCTGGGAAGCGAGGCACCGGCCTCTCCCGCTACTACCCGCGGCGTTCCCCCCGCCCCGCTCGAGCGCCAGCGAACCCGAACCCAGAGGCTTCTCCTGCCGCCCGCCGTGCGCTTCTCGCCCCCAGTGTCCAGATCCCGCAGCGGCCGGTTCCCTGGGCCGGTCCTGGTCGAAGCGGCAAATTCCAACCTGATGGCTGAATGCACTCACCATGGTGTCTGCGCCCTGAGCCCGGGAGGCAGCCTCCACGCCGAGGCACGGAGGAAGGGAGCCAGGGAGAGGCTACAGCAGCAACAGCGCAACCCAGCCGGGCGGTAGCACCTAGCTGGAGGAGCGGGGTAGCTTTGGTCAGTTCTGATTGCCACCTCTTCCCAGCCAATGGCTAGCTGAGCTGCAGGGGGCCGGGAGCTGCCTTCCAGTTCTCAACCAATCAGCGACAGAGGAGGGAATTCGGTTGCTTCCAGTGCAGCTGAGCTCCGGTGCCTCCCCGCCCCCTGTCTAGTGACAGGGCCTTCATTTGCAGGAGTAAGGAGGCTGAGGAAGGAGCTCCAGCTGGGCTCCTATGCATTAATGGGGGGGGGGGGGGCGCGCAGCTCTTGTGATCCCACTGGATGTTTTATTTTTATTTTTATACTTTTATTGATGTATTGTAATTATACATCATAATGTATAGAGTGATAGAAATATAAATGCACACATTTGTGTTTCCTTCCGGATCCTACTCCACTCTGACCCCTTCTCCATACACATCTTTGAGATTAACATTGATAAATTCATATATATTTTTATCCAGAGGCCTGCCCTCAAGAATATACAAGAGGATCACAGGTTCAAGGCCAATCTCAGCAACTTAGACTCTGTTTTGACTTAGACCTTGTTCAACTTTTCATTTTTTTGTGACTGACTAATCTCACTTAACATAATGTTCTCCAGTTCCATCCATTTCCCAGCGAATAACAGGATTTTGTTCTTCTTTATGGCTGAGTAAAATTCTATTGTGTATATACTCCATAGTTTTGTAATCCATTCATCTGCTGATGGACATTTTGGCTGGTTCCATAGTTTGGCAATTAGGAATTGTGCAGCTATAAACAGATATGCATGCATTAGTCTGGTAGTTTGGTTTCCATTCTTTTGGGTAGATACCCAGGAATGGTATTCCTGTGTTATATGGTAGGTTCATTCCCATTCTTCTGAGGATCCTCCACACTGTTTTGAAAAGTTTGTAATCCCACCAACAATGTATCAGAGCTCTGACTTCTTCACCTCTTCACCAGCATTTGTTGTTGTTCTTGTTTTTAACGATTGCCATTCTAATTGGGATTAGGTGAAATCTCAGGGTAGTTTTGATTTGCACCTCTCTGATTGCTAATGTTGTTGAACTTTTTTCATACCTTTATTTGCCATTTGTATTTTTTTCTTTTGTGAACTAATATGCAGAAGCTAGGAGAAAACAAGACATAGGAAGGACTCCAGACAAAAGAGGAGAAACCTTCCATATGTGAAGAAGGCAACCTAACTGGGGGAGATGGGGTAGGGGGAAGAGGGAAACACCTGAATGGACATGATGTACATACACAAGCTTATCAAAATCAATCACTATGCTGAACACTGAAAGGAGAAAAGGGGAAGGAATAGGGTGGGGGATGGGGTGGGGGCAAAAATGACTAAATGAGTGTTGTGTGCATGTATGCCTCTACCACCCTGAGCTTCATCAAGATGTATGATTACAATGCACCAATAAAATAAATAAATACATAACATAGGATTAGGGGGTCTAGCTTAGAGATAGAATGCCCCTGGGTTCAACCCCCAGTACCCAGCCACTCACCCATTTTCTCTCTCTCTCTCTCTCTCTCTCTCTCTCTCTCTCTCTCTCTCTCTCACACACACACACACACACACACACACACGCATGCAAAAAAAGTAAGGAAGAGGGGGACTTTGTGTGTGTGTGTGTGTGTGTGTGTGTGTGTGTGTGTGTGTGTTTGCAAATGCCTACCTAAAAGGAATATGCTGTGATGAGCAGCATGCTTATGTTTATCTATGGTAGTCTTGCAGATGAACATTTCCTCTGTGGTTTGATCCCACAATAGTTTGTTTGTTTGTTTGTTTATTTATTTATTTTGTGGTACTAGGGGTTGAACTCAGGGGCATTCTACCTCCGAGCTATACCCCCAGCCCTATTTTTTATTCTTTATTTTGAAACCGAGTCTCACTAAGTTGCAGAGTGCCTCACTAGGTAGCTGAGGCTGGCCACGAACCTGGATCCTCCAGTCTCAGTCTCCCGAATGCTGGGATTACAAGCGTGCGCCATCACGCCCGGCCCTACAATAGTTTATAATAGAGCTCAGTTTCAGTCTTATTGGCTTTACTTTTAGTAAAGTTTCTGAACCAACTGACATGTTCAGAAACATACAGTTTGGTGAGCAACATGTTAAAGCCACCTCTGTCCCTTAGTAGCCTGTGCAAGATCCACCAGTGCTCTGGACTTGATTTGAGTGCAATTCCTGACCATGACCAGGAGTCATGATTCCAGGAATTTTTAACTCTCTATAACTGACTTTTATGGCTATTTCTCAGAGGTAACTGATGAACTGGAAAAGGCTCAGCACAAAATTCACAGATTTGGAATGAATCGACCTTCAGTCTATATCCTAGCAGGCAGGATGCTGAGCCTTGGCTCAGGGAGAAGGAGAGGAACAGTGCTGTCTGTTGATTGAAGCGAGTTGTGCCTGAGGTGGGGGAGCACTGGCGCCCATGGTGCCAGGGTCCAAAGTGAGGTCTTCAGCCTCAAGTGGACCTGAGAAGCCAGGATGGCAGGTTAAGATGCAAAGAACTTGCTGTGAGAACAAGCTTAATATTGACAGAGAAAATGTCAAACTAATATAATTGTATTGCCATCGCAGCTGGAGATATGTTTTCAAACTTAATGGATATGGGAATAATGATCTAGCAAACAAAACAACCAATAAACTAAACATTTTCTATCAATACTGTTAAGATTAAATACATTAGTCTTTCATAAAATGGAACAGCTTAATTTGCATTACTATTAAGATATTAGGTCATTATTTAATAACCTTTATTTTTAAAACCATTTAAATGTGATGCTCTGGTACTATGAAAAGGCATGAAGTAGATTAGATGCACAATGATAAAGAAAGATATATTGGTATATAAACCAAAGACATATGGATGTAATCATAATCAATTTTTAAATGATTGTGTAGAGTAAAATGATATTTGAGTAAAAAGAGCGCATGTGTACACACTGTAGGAAACATAACTGGCTGAAAGGAAGAATAGGGAAGACTGATATAACCATTCTCTATTGCCTGGAGGGACCAAGACACTTACTTTTTATATTACAATCCTGTCTATATTGGTTTTAAATAGATATAACAACTTGTTAACTTTTTAAACAACTTTTTTTTTAAACAATGTCTCTAGTTTTTCTCCTTTGAATAGCAGTGCACCCATCCTGTCTCAGC